>PVLC010023538.1:8920-25656 GCA_004027655.1 Graphiurus murinus
TTTTTTTTTTTTTTTTTTTTTGGTTGCTAGGTTGATGAGAGTCTCACTAATTACTGAGGCTATCCTTAAACCTGTGATCCTTCTGTCTCAGCCTCCCATGTACTAGGATTACAGGCGTGGGCTACGACACCCAGCTATGGACCCTGTTTCAAATCAAAACATAAGGGCCAGCTGGATGATTCCAGTACATAGGAGGCTGAGACAGGAGGATCACAGGTTCGCAGCCAACCTCAGCAACTTGTGAGGCTCTCTGCAACTTAGTGAGACCCTGTTTCAAAATAAAGATAAAAAATAGGGCTGGGGGTGTAGCTCGGAGGTAGGAACGCCCCTGGGTTCCATCCCCACTACTGTAAAAACCAAAACAAAAAACATAAGGGCCAGGAGTGTAGCTCAGAGGTACAATGCCCCTGGTTTCAATTCCCAGTACACCCCCCCACACAATCTAGAATAAATAAAGAACTCTTAGAATCAATAAGACAACCCAGTAGCAAAAAATAAAAATCTCATCTTACACTCAAGGCCACCATGTATGTTGTACGTTGCACCAAATCTAGAGGGTGCCATTCACAAAGATGTGAACAGCACCTCCTAGAGTTGTGTAATAGAATCCATTCTATGCAGCTAGCACGATAAACTATGGGATGTAACTTCAGAGGCATGGGGCTGGGACGTGGCTCACTGGTGGAGCACTTGTCTAGCACACATGGCCCTGGATCCTCAGCATGAAGCTGTCTCACCCTGCCGCCATCAACTGAAACCTCTGAAGCTACAGGCTGAAGTAAGCCTCTCCCCCTCTAAGTTGTTTTTTTCAGGTATTTTGTCACTGCATTACAAAGCTGGCTACTCCCTCATGCACTGCCTGTACCTCGCCCCCTCCTTGGGTTCCTCAAACTGCTCTTGTCTGGGACTCATCATCTCTCTTCCAGTGACTGCAGGAGCTCGCTGCCTCCAGCTGTACCGTCTCCACCCCAGCCCTGACCCTGCTGTCTGTCCTCTGTTACAGAGCAAGCTTCCAAGCTACAGCTTCCGTCCCATGACTCTTTCCCCCAAGTCCTTAAAGTGCTGAGGCTTAAGGATTGAACCACTCTCCTCTGCAAGAGTACACATCCTCCCCTGCAACTCCAGGGCCTTGTCAGCCTCCTAGGACCCCAACCTCTTCCAGGTGGGGCCAGCCTGGCCTGCCCTGCTCACACCTCTGCCTTATCTGCCACCCTTTTATTCTGCTTTCTTTCTTTCTTTCTTTTTTTTTTTTTTTTGCAGTACTGGGGATTGAACTCAGGGACATTCTATCTCCGAGCTATACCCCCAGCCCTATTTTTTATTCTTTATTTTGAAACAGGGTCTAAGTTGTGGAGTGCCTCACTAGATAGCTGAAGCTGGCCACCAACCGGATCCTCCGGTCTCAGCCTCCCAAATGTTGGGATTACAAGCGTGCATCACCACACCCGGCTTTTCATTCTGCTATCTAAGCTCTCATCCCGAGGCTCACCACTCTGCTCCGGAGAACGCTCTGCCCTTCTCCCAGGTTGGCTACCAGCTTTAGCATGGCCCCACACGGTGCTGCTCCGCCTTCTCGCCAAGGCGCATGAAGATGATCCCTTACTGGAGGCTGCAGAGCACAAGGCGAGGCACTCTGGCGGGTTCAGGAGGGATAGCATCGGCCTTACCTCCAGGTAAGAGAGGTACTTAACAAGCCTCCAGGTAAGAGAGCCTACTTAACAAGCGCGGACACATCTTCATTTTGCAGCAGCGCCCGATATCACGGAGGCCACACACAGACCACGGGCAGGTTGTGCACCAGGACTTACCAGTCTCAAGGGCGGCCGAGCATCTCTCAAGGAGAATGTGGAAACAGGCAATGTTCTGATTCTCTCAAAATTAGACTGAATGGTAGAATGCCTTTTTTTCCCCCTTGCAGTACTGGGAATTGAACCCAGGGGCATTCTACTTCTGAGCTAGAAGCTAGATCCCCAGCTTGCGTGCTTGCTTGCTTTCATTTAATTTTTTGCAGTACTGGGGATTGAATTCAGGGGCATTCTACCTCCAAGCTATACCCCCAACCCTATTTTTTATTCTTTATTTTGAAACAGGGTCTCACTAAGTTGCGGAGTGCCTCACTAGGTAGCTGAGGCTGGCCAAGAACCCGGATCCTCCAGTCTCAGACTCCCGAATGCTGGGATTACTGAAGGACCTTGCTAAGCTGCTGAGGCTAGCCTTAAACCTGAAATCCTCCTTTCTCAACCTCCCAAATACTGGAATTGCAGGTATGTACCACCACACCTGGCAGTACAGTTTTCTTTTTTTTTTTTTTTTCCTTTTGCGGTACTAGAGATTGAACCAAGGGGCATTCTACCTCTGAGCTACATCCCCAGACCTATTTTTTATTCTTTATTTTGAAACAGGGTCTCACTAAGTTGCAGAGTGCCTCACTAAGTAGCTGAGGTTGGCCTCGAACCTGGACCCTCCTGTTTCGGCCTCCCAAGTATTGAAGTATTGGCATTACAAGTGTGTGCCACCATGCCTGGCTTAGTATAAAGTTGTTGTTGTTTGTTTGTTTGTTTGTTTGTTTTTGCGGTACTGGGGATTGAACTCAGGGGCATTCTACCTCCGAGCTATACCCCCAGCCCTATTTTTTATTCTTTATTTTGAAACAAGGCCTCACTAAGTTGCGGAGGGCCTCACTAGGTAGCTGAGGCCGGCTGAGAACCCGGATCCTCCAGTCTCAGCCTCCCAAATGCTGGGATTACAAGCGTCTGCCACCACGCCCAGCTAGTACAGTTTTTTAAAAAGTACACTTGAGCTAGGTGCATGCCTGTAATCCTAGTATTTGGGAGGCTGAAACAGGAGAATCACAGGTTCAAGATCTGTGTGCAATAACTTAGTGAGGCCCTATTTCAAAATAAGAAATAAAATAGAGCTTGGGGTTTAGCTCAGAGGTAGGATGCCTCTGAGTTCACTCCTTAGTAACAGAGACAGACAGACAGACACACACATTGTACCTGATTCTCCTTTTCCATTGATTTCTTAGGGAGAAAAAATCCTGGTGGCTGACACTGAAGCAGCAAAGCCACAAGAGTGAGGTGGGAGGATCTATGTATACCCGTGAGCAATAGCTCTGCTCCCTCTCCTCAGCGCCCTGGAGACTGGCTGTTGCTTCCAGATGTAGGATGCACCGGTATGTGTGGCAAAGGTGCACAGGCCTGGTGTGTAGCAGGAGCTCTGCAAACATCTGTCTAGTAGGCTTTCCCCAAGGACAGTCTCACATCTATTAGCCGAAGCTCTAGAAGTTGGGACTAGTAAATTGGAAAGAGACTCCTGAGCGGAGTGGGTGACCTAGGCTGGTGCATGTCCTGGCCACCATCAGTGTGGTGGACAGCTGCCCTCCTACCGGTGCTGTAATGATCTCACTCCATCCCACAGCCCCTTGCAAGGGGGTGGTGGTGTCCTCATTTCCAAGGCGAGGACACTGACACTCTGAGAAGGTTGTTACCTACACAAGATCACAGTACAACCTGAAGCCACATTTCAAACTCAAGTCTGTTGCCAAAACCTGTCCTTGTTCTGTCGGATCAGATGGTCAGAACCAATGGCAAGCGTTTGTATATAACCCACAGAAATGGATGTTAAACTCTTATTTTCTTCTTTTGGAAAAATACTTAGGGCCTAGTGTGGTGGCACACACCTATAATCCCTGCACTTGGGAGGCTGAGACAGGAGGATCGCAGGTTCCAGGACAGCCTCAGCAAGTAGTGAGACTCATCAACCTAGAGAGACCTTGTTTCCAAATAAGAAATAAAATTGGAAGCCGGGCGTGGTGGCACACGCTTGTAATCCCAGCATTCAGGAGGCTGAGACCAGAGGATCCAGGTTCGCAGCCAGCCTCAGCTACCTAGTGAGACCCTCTGCAACTTAGTGAGACCCTGTTTCAAAATAAAGAATAAAAAATAGGGCTGGGGGTATAGCTTGGAGGTAGAATGCCCCTGAGTTCAATCCCCAGTACCAAAAAAAAAAATAAATAAATAAATAAAATTGGACTGGAGTTGCAGTTTGAAGGTAGAGTGCCTCTGGGTTCCATCTTCAGTACCACAAAGAACCCCCCAAAACAAAAAACCAGGTTTTTTTTTCAGTACTAGGGATTGAACCCAGGGCCATTCTACCTCCGAGCTGTACCCCCAGCCCTATGATCCTCCTATCTCGACCTCCCAAGTACTGGGATTACAGGCATGTGCCACTGCACCTGGCTACTGGCTTTCTTTGTTTCCTACTCCTGAAAATATCTGAGTTTGTGGCTCTTCTGCCATAGATTTTACACAGCATTGTTTATTTTAGAACAGCATTCCTCCAAAGTATATGCAAGCAAAATACTAACCCATGTTGACTCCTGTCTTAGTCTGTTTGGGCTGCTGTAACAACATCATAAACCAGGGTAGCTTATAAACATCAACTTTATGCCTCACAGTTTATTCCTCACAGCTTATAAACATCAACTTTATTTCTCACAACCCAAGATTAAGGTGTCAGCAGATTTGGTGTGAGGTGAGGGCCCAGTTCCTGGTTGCAGATGGCCATCTCCTGTGTCCTCAAGGCAGAGAAGGCTGGGCATCTTCTGGGGGTCTTTTGTAAGTGCACCGATTCCATTCATTAGGGCTCTGCCCTCCAGACCTAATCCCCTCCTTATCCTTTCACGCAGGGAGTCAGGATTTCAATGCAGGAATATGGGGGGGGGGGCGCAAACATTCAGATCATAGCAGCTGTCATCCTTCAAGAGTGGGGCAGAGCTGGCCTGCGCCATGTGCCTGCTTTAGCACGGCGAGTGAGCTCTGTGGGGGTCAGGCCAGCCTCTGCCGCCATCCGCTCACCCTAGTCCTCCTCCCTCCGCAGTTACTGAATCCTCAGCCCAGCGGGTACCGACATGCTACAAGGACATGCACAGTGACACTGGATAAGCCGGGGAACACTCGCTGAAGAGGGTCCACCACAAGTCAAAACAGTTCATCCCCAAGAGGCAAAAATAAAAATGGGAAGTTGACCCCTTGGGTAGCAGGGCTCTATATGCATATATATTTTAGTGGGGACAGGGTCCTAGACTTACATCAAAAAGAGCTCTTTTCTCAACTAACAAAATCTAATTCAAAGCCAACAAGGGCAGACTAGGTTATTGTTGGGTGAAGCTTGGGCTGCCCGTAGGATCATTTCTCGGAGACTTCCTGCAAGGTCCACATAAAGGTCTGCTGTTGGACTGAAGACAGATGCTGGGAACGGGCTTGAGGTCCTGCCCTGTTGTCAGGTTGCTTTCACCACCAAGGGGCCCACCGGCCCTCTCCCGGGGAGACACAGCTGGGTTTCAGTGCTTTTCATTCTCTTGGCTGCCTGAGCAAATGGCTATCACTGTTTCCATTGTGAGCTCGTCCCTTTGGGAACACAGCCCAAGTTCAGGATACATGTGCTTGAGACCAACATTTGGCAGCCGAGTTTCCACTTGGAGTGATTTCCTGCCTCTTTTTCCCACAGAGACGCTGCTACATTTGGACTCTGAAAAGTAGGGCTGAACAGGCTTAGTTTTAGAAGCACACTCCTAGCCCTGCTGGCAAACGTCCTTATGTAAATCAGGGCCCAGGTTACCAGATGAAGACAAAGTGTTTCCATCGCTCCCTTGTCCAAAATGACTGAGGCCATGTGTATGTCACAGCATTAATGGGCAGTTCCTGGATAAAATTTCTCTTTGCAATGTATATCCAACTAAGAGTTTTTATGAGTAGCCGCGTGTGGTGGCACACGACTCTAATTCAGCTACTGAGGAGGTGGAGGCAGGAGGATGACAGATTCAAGGTCAGCCTGGGCAAGGCAGTGAGACCCTGTCTCAAAGTAAAAAATACAACTGAAGCCGGGCGTGGTGGCGTACGCTTGTAATCCCAGCATTTGGGAGGCTGAGACTGGAGGATCCGGTTCTTGGTCAGCCTCAGCTACCGAGTGAGGCCCTCCGCAACTTAGTGAGACCCGGTTTCAAAATAAAGAATAAAAAGTAGGGCTGGGGGTGTAGCTTGGAGGTAGAATGCCCCTGAGTTCAATCCCCAGTACCGAAAAAAAAAAAAAAAAAATACAACTGAGCATCCTAATCAGTGATACTTCTTTTTTTTTTTTAATGGAGGAGAGGAGCCGGGCATGATGGTGCATGCTTGTAATCCCAGCATTTGGGAGGCTGAGACTGGAGGATCCGGGTTCGAGGCCAGCCTCAGCTACCTAGTGAGGCCCTCTGCAATTTAGTGAGACCCTGTTTCAAAATAAAGAATAAAAAATAGGGCTGGGGGTATAGCTCGGAGGTAGAATGCCCCTAAGTTCAATCCCCAGTACTGAAAAAAAAAAAAAAAAAAAAATGGAGGAGAGGTCAGAAGTCAAAAGTCAAAGATTAAATATCTTCCCCATATCCACACTGGAAGTTGGTGTGGAGTCAGTACTAGAACATACTTTAATATCGAGACCCAAGTTTATTCTCCTGTACCAAGTAATTAATAAAGACTTTCCCAAAAACACTTTAAATTGAGGTATAGTTATATATATAAAAAGTATTGACCTTAATAAAAAGTACACTCATTTAACCAACACTGCAATTAAGCACAGAATGTTTCCGTCATCTAGAGAGTTCTGTCGTGCCTCTTTCTACTCTGTCCCTTGCTCTTTCCTCCTCCACACCAGGGAAAAAACATTCAATTTCTTTCCCTTGCATTTGTCCCCCTGCTACCCCCACCCCCACAATGCTGAGGATCAAACCCAGTGCCTCACACGTACTAGGCAAGCTGTCCATCAATGAGCTACACCCCAGCCTCTGGGGTCCGTTTTAAGAAACAAAAGTTGAATTCACATGGCTGCCTGCACCCAAACATGTCTCTTTGTGGAATTTCCCTTCCTTTTGGACCACAGGCACTCCTTAAGATTTGTTTTGCAGCCGTGTGGGCAGCCTCACAGGAAACCAGTGTTGGCGTGTAGAGGTGCATTTAGGTTTAAAGGGATTCACATATCTAGGATGTGAAGGTCAACTGATTTCTCAATATGAGATATAAAGAACTCGACTTTCTGGAAGGCAAAGAGGCTTTCTCCCAGATATCTGCCCCCTTGGCTCTTCCTGTAGCCAACTGTTCCTTCAGGAAACTGGCTTGGTGTCTACAGCAAGAGCAGCTTGCGCACAGGCAGGCGCCAGCTGTCCACTGGGAAGCCACTTCCCAGTTTTGGTGACCTCTGTTGCAGCGGGACCTGCTGTAACAGCAGCTCAGCTTCCTCACCATCTCGGGAGAGCAGTGGTCCTTGAACAGATGACACTGTCCTAAGCCAGTGAACTCTCCAGGAAGAGAATGGCTTTAGAGACCGGAAAACAGCCGGGCGTGGTGACGCACGCTTGTAATCCCAGCATTTGGGAGGCTGAGACCGGAGGATCCGAGTTCTCGGCCAGCTCAGCTACCTAGTGAGGCACTCCACAACTTAGTGAGACCCGGTTTCAAAATAAAGAGTAAAAAATAGGGCTGGGGGTGTAGCTCAGAGGTAGAATGCCCCTGAGTTCAAGCCCCAGTACCGCAAAAAAAAAAAAAGAGAAACCGGAAAACTTTGGCTAAGGCTTGCTCGGAACATTTGTCTTCGAAGCCAAAAATGTGGTCAGGGTCCAGGTGGAGGCAGCTGTCCAGCAGCCACAGACGCTACAGGATGGCGCCCTGGCGGTCCTGTCTGAGGCTCTGGCCGCCAGGCGGGCCATTTTCTTCACAGCAGCTTCCTTTCCCCAGACAGTGAGCTCATGCTTAGCGCTGGTGAGCTCCATAAAACAAGCCACAGAACCCCAGGCCTTGAAGCAGAAATGACTACATGAAATATATGCCCAAAATTATTTAAATCAAGTCAAGTCTTAAACATTTGAAGAAAAAGAAAAACTATAGACACAGTCATAGCATTAAAATGTACCCATGAGCCAGGCATGGTGGTGCACATGTGTAATTCCAGTACTGGGGAGGCTGAAACAAGAGGATCACAGGTTCAAGGAAAGCCTCAGCAAGTAGTGAGACTCAGCAACCTAGCGAGACCTTGTTTCCAAATAAAAATAAAATGGGGTATAGTTTGGAGGCAGAATGTCCCTCTGGGTTCAATCTTCAGTGACACACACACACACACACACAAAGTGCCTATGAACCCAGGACAAAGCAGCAGCTATGCTGAATGTCATCTTTCCTGAAAACTTTCGGAAAACTTCGGCTAAGGCTTGCTCGGAACATTTGCCGAGCAAATGTTCTGTTAGTGGAGACAACTCTGTGGAACCGAGAAGACCATGTTGTGGGGTTTCCGGCACAGTAACAGTTTAAAATACAGGAGCCGCCGGGCGTGGTGGCACACGCTAGTAATTCCAGCATTTGGGAGGCTGAGACCGGAGGATCCGGGTTCGAGGCCAGCCTCAGCTACCTAGTGAGGCCCTCTGCAACTTAGTGAGACCCTGTTTCAAATTAAAGAATAAAAAAAATAGGGTTGGGGGTATAGCTCGGAGGTAGAATGCCCGAGTTTAATCCCCAGTACTGCAAAAAGAAAGAAAGAAAGAAAAAGAAAGAAAGAAAGAAAGAAAGACAGACAGACAAAATAGGGCTGGGGGTATAGCTCAAAGGTAGATGCCCCTGGGTTTAATCCCCAGTACTGAAAACAAAACAAAACAAAATAAAGAAAAAAAAATACACCTCCACACCCCCAGCCCTATTTTTTATTCCTTTTTTTTTGTGTGTGTGTAGTACTGTGGATTGAACTCAGGGGTGTTCTACCTCCAAACTATACTCCCAGCCTTATTTTATTATTTTTTAAGTTTGAAACAGGATCTTACTAAGTTGTGGAGTGCCTCCCTAAGTAGCTCAGGCTGTCCTCAAACCTGTGATCCTCCTGTCTCAGCCTCCCAAGTACTGGGATTACAGGCATATGGCACCACGCCTGGCTTTTGTTTTTTGTTTTTAATGGAAAAGGCTCACCTGTTACTATGAGGTAAAGCACATCCAAATACGTAGTTAGCAGTTGGCAGTGAGCTGACTTCTGGACTTGCCAAGTTTCTGAACTCACCAGAGTTCTTTTTTATTTGGTTTATCAGTTGCAACTAACCAAACTGCCTAAGAGGATCTTAGGAAGGATGTTTACTGAGCGTAGCAAGCAGTGCCGAGGCTGCCTGGGTCCGAGAGTTGGGGTGAGAATGTCTCTCCGGCCTGCCACTCTGTCAGATTTTCCCTGGCATGGCAGCCATTCTGGCTGCGCACGACTGAAGGAATGCCATGTATCCACCGCACTGCACAATGGTCCAGAGGATGGAGAATGCAGTCTCTTCCTTGGTCTCTAAGGAGTCAAAACTTACTTATTTTTGGCACTGGGGATTGAACCCAGGGGCACCCTAGCTTCGAACTACATCCACAGCCCCACCTTTGTTTTGTTTTGAAACAGGGTCTCATGAGGTTGCTAAGTTGCTGAGGCTGGCCTTGAACCTGTGATCCTGTTTCAGCCTCCCAAGTACTGGGATACAGGGATACACCTGGCTCTAAAACTTATTTACTTTTTTACAGATTATTAATTTTTGAGGTGCTGGGGATTAAACTCAGGGCCTCATGAATGCTAAACATATGTTCCATGTTTGAGCTATATCTCTAACACCAAAATTTATTTATTAATTCTTTTGTGGTACTGGGGATTAAATCCAAGGGCATTCTAACTCTGAGCTACATACATCTCAAAGCCTTTTTTTTGTTTTGAAACAGTGTCTCACTAGGTTTCTGAAACTCTTGCTAGGTTGCTGAGGCTGTCCTCAAACTTGCAATCCTCCTGTGTCAGCCTCCTAAGTGCTGAGATTGCACACTATGCCCACCCTTGCGCAACACCCTGGCCAGAATTGGAGGCCTCAGAGGCAGATGGCTTGTCGTAGGTATTCTGTTGCCATCAGAATAAACTGATGTTTAAGTCTCAGTAATGGGTTTATAGGAGTCCACTGTGCTACTCTATATTGTCTCTGTTTAAAAATATCTGTCAAGCCGGGCGTGGTGGCACACGCTTGTAATTCCAGCATTCGGGAGGCTGAGACCGGAGGATCCGGGTTTGCGGCCAGTCTCAACTACCTAGTGAGGCACTCTGCAACTTAGTGAGACTCGGTTTCAAAATAAAGAATAAAAAATAGGGCTGGGGGTATAGCTTGGAGGTAGAATGCCCCTGAGTTCAACCCCCAGTACCGCAAAAAAATTAAAATAAAATAAAAATAAAAATATCTGTCAAAAGTTTAAAAAAAAAACCCTAAAAATTAGAAGCAGTTATCAGTCAAATATAGGTTTAGACACATTAGTAAAAGCACATGATCAGCTGGGCATGGTGGTGCAGGTGTATTCCCAGTACTTGGGAGACTGAGATAGGAGGATCGTAGGTTGGAGACCAGCCTCAGCCAACCTAGTGGGACGCTTAGCAATTCAAGTAGACCTTGTTTTAAAAAAAACAAAAAAGCCGGGCGTGGTGGCACACACTTGTAATCCCAGTACTTGGGAGGTTTTCTAGCCAGGCTCAGCTACTTAGTAAGGCTCTCCGCAATTTAGTGAGACCCTGTTTCAAAATAAAGAATTAAAAATAAAGCTTGGGGTATAGCTCAGAGATAGAATGCCCCTGGGTTTAGTCCCCAGTACTGCAAAAAACCAAACAAACAAACAGCTGGGCCTGGCATGGTGGCACATGCTTATAATCCCAGTACTTGGGAGGCTGAGACAGGAGGATGAGAGGTTTGCAGCTAGTTTCAGCAAATTTTTTTTTTTTTTTTGCGGTACTGGGGATTGAACTCAGAGGCATTCTACCTCCAAGCTATACCCCCAGTCCTATTTTTTATTCTTTATTTTGAAACCGAGTCTCACTAAGTTGCGGAGTGCCTCACTAGGTAGCTGAGGCTGGCCGCGAACCCGGATCCTCTGCTCTCAGCCTCCCGAATGCTGGGATTACAAGCATGCGCCACCACGCCCGGCTCCCAGCCCTATTTTTTATTCTTTATTTTGAAACAGGGTCTCACTGAGTTGCAGAGGGCCTCATTAGGTAGCTGAGGTTGGCCGTGAACCCGGATCCTCTGGTCTCAGCCTCCCAAATGCTGGGATTACAAGCATGCGCCACCACGCCCAGCTATAGCTTCAGCAATTTAGTCAGGTCCTATGCAACTTAGTAAAATCCTGTTTCAAAATATAAGACTAAGCCAGGTGTGGTGGCATATGCTTGTGATTCTAGTACTTGGAAGGCTGAGATAGGAGGATCACAGGTTCGAGGACAGCCTCAGCAAGTAGTGAGACTCCCATCAACCTAGTGAGACCCTGTTTCCAAATAAGAAATAAAATCGGGCTGGGGGTGTAGCTTGAAGGTAGAATGCCTCTAGGTTCAATCCCCAGTACCACTAGAAAAACAAAAAGAGAAGAAAAGAGTAAAATCAGGCTGGGGGTATAGCTTGGAGGTAGAATGCCCCTGGGTTCCATCCCCACTAACACACACAGAAAAAGGCTGAAAGTGTAGCTTGGAGGTCGAATGTCCCTGGATTCAATTCCCAATACCAAAAACAAACAAACACATAAAAAATAACAAGGGCACAGTGTCTCTTTTGGGTTGATGAAAATGTCCTAAAATTGATGGCTGCGCAATTCTGTGGATATTCTAAAAGTCACTAAATTATATAGTTTAAGTGGTTGAACTTTATGGTATATGAATTATAGCTCAATAGAGCTGTTATTAAAAATATTCAAAGCTACAAAAAATGCTGATCTGGAGTAACCCCGACATGGACAGGGTGTATTTTCAGTCCAGCAGTCAAGGTGTGAAGAGGCCGAGGGGTAAGCACTGGAGGTCAGTCACATGGGATCGCTAGCTGGGTGTGCGGCGGCTGACTTAGGTCTTTAGACAGAACGCTGAGCCGTCAGATAAGCAGCTCCAACAGGCGTAGAGAAACAACGGGCGCTGTCCCACCCAACCGAGGTCCAGCGGGGGTCCGGCTCCAGGCCTTGAAACCCTGTTGCGAGAGCCTTGGTCCTCCGGGCTGTTTCCTTCCTTGCTGCCTTCATGCTCAGCTCGTTGTCCCTCTGTGGTAGGAAAAAATAGCCACTGGCAGTTCTGAGACTACGTGGCTCTCGGAGCTGTGACCAGGAGAGAATCCTTCTTGGCAGTTCTGCAAGCAGGGCTGCCGGAGCAGGCTCTCGGGCTCGTTCCTGAGCCAGGGAGTCCAGTGAGCCCGCACCGTCTCTGACCGCTGAAGGCTGGGAAGAGGACGGCTCCCCGAGGAAGACAGGCTGGGAATATGAAACTCGTGCTCACTGTGGAGAGTCAGATTTCAAACATCATTTCGGCTCAACAGATATTTGCTGAATCAATACAGGAGCACATAAAATTGAGCTCTGCTCTGCTCTGCCTTCGAGTGACAGCACCATGTTCCAAACTCCAACTTTGTATTTTAGAGAAGCTATAAAGCACAACTGAAGCGAGATACCAAGGGCATTAGTGAGATGCTGTTTTAGTGGAGAGCAACTTCAGTCAAGTATAGACTCTTCTGTGTTCTGGATTCCATCTATGTTACACAAGAGATAAAGCACTTTGGAAGAGGGTTTGTTTTTTTTTTTTTTCCCCTGATTTAGCCACCAGAAAAGATAAGGATTGTCCGGCCTGAAGGAATATGAAGGGTCAATTCAATGTGAAGGGTCCTGCTATCCAGTCTTCTGAAAACTCCCTCTCATTTAAACTGGTGATAGTCAGGTGGGTTTCTGATCCAGGATCCAAATGCCTGCTTCCGAAGTGCGCTCCAAGCTTCCTGGTATGCAGATGCAGCCTCCTTGTACTCCTGGTAGGTGTCCAGCTTCCGTACCCTAGTGCACACACCAGCAAGCACAGGTTCTCACTAAACTGCTGACCTCTGGGTCCGCAAGACACCAAGCAAGCGACTGGACAATTAGAGAGAGACCAGGAACAGGGGACTTTGGTGTGCCTTCCTAGAGCGACTCTGTCTTCTTTTAAGGAACTCACGGTTAAAACAGGTAACAAAGCCGGGTGTGGTGGCGCACCCTTGTAATCCCAGCATTTAGGAGGCTGAGACCGGAGGATCTGGGTTCAAGGCCAGCCTCAGCTACCTAGTGAGGTACTCCGCAATTTAGGGAAACCATGTTTCAAAATAAAGGCCAGGTGTAGTGGCGCACACTTGTAATCCCAGTACTTGGGAGGCTGAGACCGGAGGATCCGAGTTCTCAGCCAGCCTCAGCTACTGTGAGGCCCTCCGCAACTTAGTGAGACCCTGTTTCAAAATAAAGAATAAAAAATGGGGCTGGGGGTGTAACTCGGAGGTAGAATGCCCCTGGGTTCAATCCCCAGTATCACAAACAAACAACAAAATAAAAAAATAGGGTTGGGGGTGTAGCTTGGAGGTTCATTGCCCCTGGGTTCAATCCCCAGTTCCGCAAAAACAAAACAAAACATTGTGGAGGGCCTCACTAAATAGCTGAGGCTGGCCATGAACCTGTGATCCTCCTGTCTCAGCCTCCCAAGTCCTGGGATTACAAGTGTGAGCCACTATGCCTGGTTTACACGACAGCTTTAAACTTTGCCTGAGCCCTGGCTCCTGGAAAACAATTATGGTTAGGAAATCTTCCCTTGGGGCTGGAGGTGTATCTCAGAAGTAGGGCACTTGCTTACCATGTGTAAGGCCCCTGGGTTTGATCCCCAGAACTTCAAAAACAAAAGGGGTCGGGGGAATCTCCCTTTATGCTTACTGCAAAGAACCACCCTTCCCTCTCTGCCTTGGGTAAGACTCATGGATGCCCCCCTTGTTCTCAATAAGGCCAGACATAGACCCTCCCAGTTCCCATCCTCTCATCGGGCTTCGGGGCAGAGGAGCATGTGATCAGGACTAAGTGATCACATGTGATCAGCCACTGGCTGGCTGAGCCACCACTCCTGACAAAGCTTCCTGCTATTCACAAGCCAGAACCCAAACAGAAGTCTTCCTAAACAGGAAACAGCAGGGATCTACAGCGTCACCTGAGGGAATCTGGCCACTTGTCTTCTACAATGCTGCTTAGAAGCTTCTGGAATGATCTGAAGAGTTCCACTTTGCTGATTCGGGATCTGTTCAGAGAAAAAAGGCAAAGAAGACTGATAGTTTACTAGATACCAGTTTTCACATGGTGTTTATGTTAAATGTGCCAGAATCTCCCTTTCTATCTGTACTTGGCAAGAAGAAAATCTAGATCTGGAGATGTCTCACTAGGCTCGGGGGCAAAAAATGAATCTTCTTTATTGGTGCATTATCGTCTCACATCATAATGTAAATCATGTTGACATTGATACACATGCACACAGCACTTGGTGTCCTAACCCTAAATTTTTTTGGGGGGGGGTGGTATTGGGGAAGGAGCTCAGGGCAATGCACCTCTGATTTATACCCCAGCCCTATTTCATTTTTAATTTGGAAAAGGGTCTTGCTAGGTTGGTGAGAATCTCACTACTTGCTGAGGCTATCCTCGAACCTGTGATCCTCCTGTCTCAGCCTCCCAAGTCCTGGGATTAAAGGCATCTACCACCACATACGGCTCCTCCAGACCTTTATTTGCTTTGAAACAGGGTCTTGCTAGGTTGCTAAGAGTCTTGCTATGTTGCTAAAGCTGGCTTCAAACCTGCAATCCTCCTGTCTTGACCTCCCAAGTACTAGGGATTACAGGTGTATGCAACTATACCCGACTTGCACTTGTATATTAAGCATCTCTAACAAGCCCATCTGAGATCCTGTTCCCCATAGTTCCACAGATGCTGGTCCCTCAATACTGATATTCAAGGATGAACAGTGAAAAAATCTGCTTTCTCCCAAGCGGTTACTGGCCTTAGAATAAAGGCAACTCTGTTTCCTTCACACGTAATAATGACACAGAGCTTCATGGGAAATTGATCTTAACAAAAGGCCTAAGCAGGTGTGGTGGTGCACGCTTGTAATTCCAGTATGGGAGGCTAAGACTGGAGGTTCCGGGTTCGCAACTAGCCTCAGGTACTTAGTGAGGCCCTCCGCAACTTAGTGAGACCCTGTTTCAAAATAAAGAACAAAAAATAGGACTAGGGGTGTAGCTCGGCGGTAGAATGCCCCCAAATTCAATCTCTAGTACTGCGAAAACAAAAACAAAAACAAACAAAAAAACCCAAAAGGCCTGCTTCAAGCTGCGCCATGCTAGATGCACTCTTATTCAATTCTCACGTCACTCTTATGGGACAGATTCCACCAATTGCTTTTGCTGGATAGTTGGGAAAACAGAAGCTTGGAGAGGTTGAGTAGTTTGCTCAAGTTCATACCACTGGGGGAAAAGGGAATCAGTAAGTAAATCCCGGCCTCTTCAATCCCAAAGCTTCTGCTCTTTGTATATTTCCTCCCTGCATGGAGCTTTCCTTGTAAATGGAGAGACATCCATGACATGTTGGTCAGAGACTTCAGACCATATATCGAGATCCTCATTTTTCAGGTATGAACACACTGAGGCCCAAGTGACCCAGATAATTGAAGACGGCTGGGTTAGAACATGAGGCACTTTCAATCACACAAGACAGCACCAGTATCTTGGCACCGCTGGAGAACAGCACCATGGGAATATGGTGGGAATTTGGAGGAAGATGAAAATTCTGAGCCAGAAGTTAGTGTACTTGAGCTGAGTTTTTAAG
This sequence comes from Graphiurus murinus, assembly GCA_004027655.1. NCBI lineage: Eukaryota > Metazoa > Chordata > Mammalia > Rodentia > Gliridae > Graphiurus > Graphiurus murinus. The sequence continues at coordinate 24,608 of PVLC010023538.1, forward strand.
GTAAAAGAGGTTATGGACTCATAGCAAAGAAGAGCAGTTTTTTATTCTGAGCACAGCAGCCAAGAGAAGCCAAGAGAAGGATGAGGAGCTGCAAGGCTCTCTCGGACAGCAGAGACGGAGCTCAGCAAGAAACCTGCGGCCCAGTCCCTCACGGCCTGCTCGGCTCACACATCCTGCTCTAGCTGAGAGCTGGTCTCCTCAAAGTATGAAAGGTTCCTGGAAACTAGGAACCTTTCCCTTGGGGAAAGTCTGGTCCAAAAATCTCTACCTCCTATATATATACATACATTCATGTATTCATATATATAACTATATCTATATATATTTATATATAATTTGTTGTTTTGGGTGGTACTGGGGGTGAAACCCAGGGATCTTCTACCTCCAGGCTACATCCCCAGATCCATTTTATTTTTTATTTGGAAACAGGGTCTCACTAAAAGGCTGAGAGCCTAAGTTGCTGAGGCTGGTTTCAAACTTGGGATCCTCCTGTCTCAGCCTCCCAAGTACTTGGATTACAAGTGTGCACCATCATGCCCAGCATGTATATATATCCTTTGTGTGTGTGTGTGTGTGTGTGTGTGTGTGAAATTATATACATTCTTTTGGTACTGGGAACTTAACCCAGGGACATTTTACCTCCAAACTAAACCCTGAACCCTTTTTATTTTTTGAAATAGGGCCTTACTACATTGCTGAGGCTGGTCTTGAACCTGTAATCCTCCTGCCTCAGCCTCCCAAGTACTAGGATTACAGGTGTGCATCACCATGCCAGCCTACCTACAGTACTTTTCAATTCAAAAGCCTAGGCTTTGAGGAGACAGGGAGGGTCTGCTCTCTAGAATGTCTAACACTGGCACTTAGTGGCTGTGAAGAAAATAAACTTAAAAAAAAAAAAAAAGCTGGGCATTTTGTTGTACGCCTATAATTCTAGGACTTGGGAGTCTGAGACAAGAGGATCACAGGTTCAAGGCCAGCCTCAGAAATTTAGGGAGGCCCTCAGGAACTTAATGAGAACCTGTTTCTTTTTTTTTTTTTTTTTTTTTTTT
>PVLC010023539.1:0-12528 GCA_004027655.1 Graphiurus murinus
ACAGAGAACCCACAGAGTGGGAGAAAATCTTTGCCAGCTACTCATCTGACAGAGGACTCATATCTAGGATATACAGAGAACTCAAGAAAATCACAGCTAAGAAAACAAATAACCCAATCAAAAAATGGGAAAAGGATCTAAATAGACACTTCACAAAAGAAGAAATACAAATGGCCAATAAATGTATGAGGAAATGTTCAACATCATTAGCAATCAGAGAGATGCAAATCAAGACTACCTTGAGATTTCACCTAACTCCAATCAGAATGGCAACTATCAAGAACACAAACAACAACAAATGCTGGCAAGGGTGTGGAGAAGTGGGAACCCTAGTACATTGTTGGTGGTATTGCAAATTAGTGCAACCACTTTGGAAAACAATATGGAGGATCCTCAGATGAATGGGAATGAACCTACTATATGATCCAGCAATACCACTCCTGGGTATCTACCCAAAAGAATGGAAACCAAACTATCAGACCAACGCATGTGTATCTATGTTTATAGCTGCACAGTTTACAATTGCCAAACTATGGAACCAGCCAAGATGTCCATCAACAGATGAATGGATTACAAAACTATGGGATATGTACACAATGGAATTTTACTCAGCCATAAGGAAGAACAAAATCATGTTATTTGCAGGGAAATGGATGGAACTGGAAAACATTATGTTAAGTGAGATTAGTCAGTCACAAAAAGTTAAAAATCGAATGCTCTCCCTAATATGTGGAAGCTAGGGAGAAAATGGGACATAAGAGGGACTCCAGATGAACCATGAATTTGACTTAATGGAAGGTGATTGGAGGAGGGGGGACACCCTAATGAGCATGATGTACTTTCATGAACACATCAAAGTCAATCACTAAACTGACCTTGAGAAGGAGGGAGAAGGAGGGAATGGGGTGGGAATTGGGGAAGGGTTAAATGAGAAATGTGTGCATGTATGCCTTTACCTATACTAGCTTGTACCTAACAAAGATATGTGATTACAATGCACCAATCAAAAAAAGGATTTGTTAAAGTTACACCAAGAGATTTTTGATCTACGTAATGGGGAGCCCATTTCTATTAATGTGGCAGAAACAGCTAAGACATTTTTATTTTTATTTTTTTTTTGCAGTACTGGGGATTGAACTCAGGGGCATTCTACCTCTGAGCTATACCCCCAGCCCTATTTTTTATTCTTTATTTTGAAACCGAGTCTCACTAAGTTGCAGACTACCTCACTAGGTAGCTGAGGTTGGCCGTGAACCCGGATCCTCTGGTCTCAGCCTCCCGAATGCTGGGATTACAAGCGTGCGCCACCACGCCCAGCTCCAGCTAAGACATTTTTAGATCAGCTTCAATCCTTGGTCACTACCTGGCCCTCGTTTACCTCCTTGCTGGAAGTAGTTATAGGAGTAGCAGCAATAGTCATTCTAGGCTTATGCATTCTACCACTCGTTGTATGCCCTGTGATCAATGCCTTTGTTAGTATAATAGCAGATTTACATGGAATAAAACTAAAAGCACTGCTTTGCACAGGGCCTGGTATTCAATGATGGGTTCGATTTTCTCAGGGTAATATCAACCTAAGATAGAGCTTGTTGAATGACTCATCGAGACCCCATGATGGGTAAGATTATGCACCTGGTAGGAAACAACCTAAGACAGGCACAGTCCTTCATGCATTTTAAAATAAAAACAGGGGAGTTGTGTGAGCCCAGCTGGGCCCTTTCCTTCCTGGCAGTTGCTATCTGCATATATGAGTAATTTTACTGATTATTCTGCTATGGCTACTTTGGCATCTCGAAATCTGGTGATTACTTCTAGGATGCGTAGATGAAAGACCCTCCTACTTCTTAAAAAGTAAATATATGACTCTAAAGGTTTATAGTTTTATGACTCTAGAAAGTTTGCTTGACCAGGCTATGTTGAGGATGTGGGCTATACTTGGAAAATGAAGAAGTGGTGCTAATTGTGCTCTGACAATGATTGATATGTCGTAAATGTATACGTAACCCTGTTGTACTCAAGAATTGTATAACAAATCTGTGCTGAATAATAAAAATTTTTAAAAATATATTTTTCTTAGTTTTATAAAAATATATAGGATCTTAGGGTCCAAAATTAAATAAATGAACATTTTGTTCACAGAATACTTTTCCAGTTTGCAAATTCCTACAATTAGTTTCTTAAATCATTTTGGATTCTAGACTATTAAGAAAAACATATGCTAGGCACGGTGGTGCACACTTGCAATCTCAGTACTTTGGGAAGCTGAGATAGGAGCATCACAGGTTCAAAGCCAACCTAGGCAACTTGGCAAGGCTCTCAGCAACCTAGTGAGATCTTGTTTCCAAATAAGAAATAAAATCGGGCTATGGGTATAACTTGGAGGTAGAATGCCTCTGGATTACATCCCCAGTGCTGCCCCTCCCCCCGCCCACCAAAGAAAAAAAGATATAAATCCAATTTACACATTGTTTTTTACTCTGTTTTATGATGATCAAAACTTCTTACTCTTGTGCCAAGTGTAGTGGCTTACACTTATAATCCCAGTACTTGGGAGGCTGAGACAGGAGGATCACAGGTTCAAAGCTAGCCTCAGCAAGTTAGCAAGGCTCTGAGCAACCTAGTGAGACCCTGTTTCCAAATAAGAAATAAAATCAGGCTGAGGGTGTAAATTAGAGAAAGAATGCCCCTGGGTTCAATTCCCTAGTAGCGCACACATACACACACACACACACACACACACAAAATCTGACTCTTTTTTTTTTTATATAGGGTAGAAATTCACTACTAGAAGTCTTAATTCACTATCCAAAGTAACTCACTATCAGAACTCTTACCTAGTTTTCCAGTTTGAAAATCTTCTGAATGCTCTTTAAAATATTTATTAAGCATTTTCTCACTGCCATGTATAGAAAAGGAATAAAATTTGTGTTTTAAAACTGATGTGAAAAGCAGTAACCAAATATATTAAATTCTTAAGACTAGAAAATACCAGAGCTAACATCAAAACTTGATCTCATACACTTCAGTTTGTCAACTCCATACATATTTCATTAAGCTTGCAAGTATTTGTTTTGTTTTTTGATTGTGCTTGTTTTTGAGATAGGGTTCCACTGTGTTACCCAGGTTGATCCTGAACTCCTGGGCACAAATGATTCTCCCACCTCAGCCTCAAAAATAGCTAGGATGAAATCACATGTCACTGTGCCTGTAAGCTTGTAATCAAAGAAGAAAAAGGGTGAAATGGTCAGAAATTGAAGACAATATGGCTTAATATAAAGCTAGATTAGCCTAACATGACAGGAAGAGTTTTGAACACAGAAGATGCCCTTGTTCTGTCATCAATAGCTCTTTGTTCTTGCATAGGTCTTTTTCTCTTCAGTTCAAAGCCTTCTAAAACATAAGTATTGTACTGCTTCAGTTCACCAGGTTGTTAGGAAGATTTTACAAGATAATATAAAGACATGCTCAGAGAGGTAGTGAAGAAATGGAAAAATCTCTTATTTACTGATGAACTATATTGGTTTTTTTTTTTTTAGTACTGGGGATTGAACTCAGGGGCATTCTACCTCCGAGCTATACCCCCAGCCCTATTTTTTATTCTTTATTTCGAAACTGGGTCTCACTAAATTGTGGAGTGCCTCACTAGGTAGCTGAGGCTGGCCACGAACCCGGATCCTCTGGTCTCAGCCTCCCGAATGCTGGGATTACAAGCGTGCGCCACCACGCCTGGCTTTATATTAGAATCTCAAACAAAATTCAATGTGTTTTTTTTTTTTTTCAAATCCTCAAATGTTAAGTTAGTAGAAAATGTCATTAAGTGCTAACTTGTGTTATTAACTGTGTTCTTCTTTGTGCCTTATAATTCAGGGCAAATCAGCTATTTAATAATTTTTAGCTCAATTCACTTATAAATATACTATCTCAAAAAATACATATACTATCTCATTAAATCAACAACATAATTGTCTCCTTTTATGAAACTAATCAATTGTGCCAAGAGCTGGAAACTAAAAAATGCAGTGACTTGGCTTGGACTGCTACTCTTCCTTCTCCAGCTATCAAAATAGACAAACAGATCTTTATAAGGATGATGCTTAATCAACATGTTTATCTCCAAGTGACTTGGAAGACAAAATCCCTTCCTATGTGAACACTGACGAGCCATGATGGGGCTTAGCTTTCTGAAATTCAATGAATGAATCTGCTTAATGGCTTCCTTGTGAGGCAGATTTTGAAAATATTCTGAAAACCTGGGGGGAGGGAGATGCATGTAGCTTGGGACACGTTCATTTCTATGGAAAACAAGTCATTTATGGTACCAATCAAAATTTGGCACCCACCTTGGGAAATGGAGAAATGGAGCTCCCACAACTACGGTCAAGGTGCTACACAGAATAAAAAGTACAGATCTTTAGCAAAGATGAAAGGAAAGTCTGATCTCTTCCTGGAATATTACTTGAATCTACATAATAGTTTCAAATGATTCCAACTAATATTTGCAGGCAGAAAAAACAAACAAGGGCCTCAAAGAATAGCTCACCATGAAGGTCTAGGCTAACATGTGGGTTCTCCATAAGTTTTGGTATATTTGCTTGTTTTTAATGGCACTAGGGATTGAATCCAGGAGCAATCTACCTCTAAGCTAAAATCCCAGCTCTATTTTTTTTTTTTTTTTTTTTTTTTTTGCGGTACTGGAGATTGAACTCAGGGACATTCTACCTCCGAGCTACACCCCCAGCCCTATTTTTTATTCTTTATTTTGAAACCGGGTCTCGCTAAGTTGTGGAGTGCCTCACTAGGTAGCTGAGGCTGGCCTCGAACCCGGATCCTCCGGTCTCAGCCTCCCGAATGCTGGGATTACAAGCGTGCGCCACCACGCCCGGCTATTTTTAATTAATTAAGTAAGCAAGTAGGTACTAGGGATTGAACCCAAGGGGAATTCCTATCTCTGAGCTATACCCCCAGCATTTTTTTATTATGTATTTTTAAACAGGGCCTTGCTAAGTTGCTGGGGCTGCCCTCGAACCTGCAATCCTCCTGTCTCAGCTTCCCAAGTGCTAGGATTACAAGCATGTGTAACCATGCTCAGTTTTCCATAGGTTTTGAGTAGGGGAGCAGGCTTAGTTTGCCTACCATATGTGTGGCTAAAACTAGGAGGTTCCACTACCAAAGCAGAGTGCTTCTGCTTTCAGAACAGTGGCTAACCAAAAGCATCTGTGCATTTGACCTGAACAAATGTAACTAACAAGTCTAAGTGTGGATAGTAAGGACAACCGAGTAGGAAGGTTAATTATTACCAAACTCAGGACCAGTTTAATAGCAGCACTGCAATAACTCTGAGCTTCCATTTAATGCTAACTAGCATTTTAATGTAAACACATTTCAAAACTACTGCCAGCAGTGAAGGTTAATGCAGGCCACCCATAGCAATCTTATGAAGATGTTTGTTCCTACATGAAGAAGGATGCCTATAATGGCAGTTTCTTCACTTTTCACAGCAAGCATTAGGGATGTTCTAAAATAACAGAGAGATCACGTCACTCTAGGTACTTGAATAAAGTTAAATTAATTTGATATCATTTACCAATTTAATATCTTCCTTATCGGTGTAGAATTGACCCTTTACACATATTAACATATGTAATCATCTTGGGAATTCAAGTATTCATCTTTGTAAGTTATCTACAAGTTAAAGAGAAAAAAACAAGCAGGAACCTCTTGTTCCATGAGGGCAATGCATACTAGAAGTTACTAACTTAAAATCCTTTGATGGACCATAACTACTCTGAGGTCATTCATCTGACATTAGATAAAGATTTCAATGAAGAATTCTCCATCTCTTCTCAGGTCTGACATAAAATACTGTAATTCACAGTAAGGTGAAGGTCATATAATAGACATTATTTGAAGACTTAAAGCAATATCAATAAAGTGGTAATAATAGTAGTCATAGTAGTTTTAGTAAATGCTGCTGAAAAAAAGGCTACCTATATAATCTTATACACAGTCTTCAAGCATATATTATCATCCTTTCCATATCAGGACACATATTTCATTATAAGCAATGATTCCAAGGTGACACACCTTTAAGTTGGGAGAGCTAGGAATTCAACACAGTCATGTGTGAATCTAAAGCCTATTTCTTTTCTCTTTATACTCACCTCTGACTTACCTTCACTAAAGGAAATGTTTATCCATTAAAGCTTTTTCTTCCCTCTGCCCATGTCAATTAAAAACAAAAGCATTCAGCCGGGCTCAGGAGCACATGCCTCTAATCTCAGTACTTGGGAGTATGAGACACAAGGACTGCAAGTTTGAGAACAGCCTGAGCAACTTAGGGAGACCCTGTTTCAAAATAAAAAATGAAAAGGACCAGGGTGTAACTCAGTGGCATAATGCCCCTGGGTTCAATCCCCAGTACCGCAATGAATGGATGGATGGATGGATGAATGAAAAATGCATTAAAACATGTTAGAAAATTAACAAAATGAGCAGCTTCTGACAATAGCAATTAATATTCACTTAAGGGTAACCTAAAGAGCCGGGCATGGTGGCGCATGCTTGTAATCCCAGCATTCGGGAGGCTGAGATCAGAGGATCCGGGTTCGTGGCCAGCCTCAGCTACCTAGTGAGGCCCTCCGCAACTTAGTGAGACCCTGTTTCAAAATAAAGAATAAAAAAATAGGGCTGGGGGTATAGCTTGGAGGTAGAATGGCCCTGAGTTCAATCCCCAGTACCTCAAAAAAAAAAAAAGGGGTAACCTAAAATCAATATTCTTCAACAAAAGCCATTTTTAAAGCAAAGGGTCACATCTGCAACACATATTTATGCTCAGTAGAGAATTTTTAAAAGAAAAGTATATCATAAACAGGTTAAAAAAACTATGAAAAGGTTAAGAAGCTTTGAATATTGAAACAAAAAGCCAATTAAAGGTCCATACTTTACTTGGGGGCTGAGACAAAAAGGTTGCCTCAGTACCTGAGTGAGACACTGCTTTAAAAAAAAATGACTGGGGGTATAGCTCAAGAGGTAAGGTGCCCCTGGGTTCAATCCCTAGTACCATGAAATAAATAAATAAGTAAAGAAAGAAAAAAAGAAAGTCCTTTAGCTAATGTAAGATCATATGATCAGCAAAATCAGATTACAAATAACACACATCAGCCAATATTATAAGGGAAAATTAATACTACTAAATATGGTTCTTTGTGCTGCTCTGAATAATTGTTTTTCTACTTAACTGATGGTTTGTGTTCAGATTTTTCACTCTATTTGATAACTATGTTAATGCTTATCCTCTTATTAATTTAATATTTATGACTTAAGTGATTGTTATCACACCATTCAAATCAAAAAGAACAAAAAGCTCACACTACTATACCTTCCCAGCTTATCCACTGCATGTATATTTGCTTTTTTCTGTATTAGAAATTCTACCATCTGCTGGTTGTTTTTCCTTACAGCAAGTAGAAATGGAATGAGGCCCTCTGTAAAAGGATAACAGCAATTAAAATTCACAAGAGCACATATTTCTCAATTGAACTGCCTCTTATAAAAGACCCTGTGGACACCAACAGAGTCTCTTCCTTCTCACCCTACTGCGCTTTCTGATGTGCTGCTCCTGCCCTTTCAAATCCCTCCTCTGCCTGGAGTTGCCACACACTCGCCCGAACCATCTCCAAACTCACTGCACACATGAACTGCTCCAGGAATCTTGGCCTCTATCACAGCATTAACATGGGGCTTTGGAGGTACATGACTGCTCCTCATCTATACCAGGACCTTTCTGAGGACAGGAACTGTGTTTTTTATCTCAATAATCCCAAACCCTAAGATGCAGTAGGAAAGAGTTTAAGAATTTTATTGAAATCATGAGCTAAACTTTCATCTCTAGAGCAGACCTTCCCAATTTATATTCTAAAGAGTATTTACAGACAGGAGTGGTGGCACACACTTGTAATCCCAGTACTTGGGAGGCTGAGACAGGAGGATCACAGGTTTGAGGACAGCCTCAGAAACTAGTGAGACTCTCATCAACCTAGCAAGACCCTGTTTCAAAATAAAAGTAAAATAGGGCTGGGCCTGTAACTTGGAGGTAGAATGCCCCTGGGTTCCATCCCAGTGCCACACACAAAAAAATAAAAATAAAGAGCATTTATGTTCCCACAAATACCATGCCTCAACAGAGATTCCTTGATTTACTATTAGAGAAATATTGCAAAACTGTGTGCAATGTGCCCAGTTTAAAGAAATCTGTTTAATATTGCTTAATGCCCACTTGAAAAGATGTTTTGTGGCAAATATTAACACTTAAGGACTCAGAATTCCAGATATACAGTTTTGAGAGATTTCTAGTAATGTGGAATGTCCTTCATGTTGTATCAACTTATTTGATTTCTTCTACTTATGATATCAGGATCCCAGATACCAACGTCAGGCCCTCCTGCTCCAAATGGGTCTCTAAGGAAATGGGCTCTGAATTAAAAGAGGTGGGCTTGAAATGAATCTCCATTGCTTATTACTAATTGGCCCATGGGCTTTCTTCTATTAAAACTAGAAGATGAGCCGGGCGTGGTGGCGCGCACTTGTAATCCCAGCATTCGGGAGGCTGAGACCGGAGGATCCGGGTTCGCGGCCAGCCTCAGCTAGCTAGTGAGGCACTCCGCAACTTAGTGAGACCCGGTTTCAAAATAAAGAATAAAAAATAGGGCTGAGGGTATAGCTCAGAGGTAGAACGCCCCTGAGTTCAATCCCCAGTACCGCAGAAAAACAAACAAACAAACAAAAAAAAACTAGAAGATGTTTGTCTTACCTGATAGAAAGCTCAATACAAAATTTTATTCTTATTTATGATGATAATCTTGACATCCTTGTACATATCTACTTTTGGAAATTCTTTGTAATTCTGGTTGCAGTGTTCTATTTAATTAATTTTATTTATTATTTTTATTAATTTTAATTTTGTTAATTTTAGGTAAAATATAAATCAGAAATAAAAATGCAATGCTTTATCAATAAAAATGTTAATACTAACCTACACAAATTATTTTTGGAAGTAACGACAGCCACTAAATCACAATCCTGAAGAGAAAAATATAACATGTATTACAATATGCATAACCTATCCAACTCTAACCATGATTAGCCTAATAAGGTTCATAGATATTCTAAAGGAAATATGATTTTCATAGTATACATAAGGAAAAAATTTTTAAAAATACCAACTTCTAAATCCTAAAATTCAATCCTATATCTAAAAACAATATAAAATATATTCCATACCCTCATGAATTAATAGAAACTATGCTGAACCCCCAAATCTTTATCAACATATCCTATGAAACAGGAGTTGTAAACTCAAATACTTGTAGAGGCAAAGTAGGTGACATGAGTGAACGCCAAGGGCTCAGTAGCATACTGGAGAACACAGTGCCTCCCATGGAGGGTGCCTCCTGTAGAGGAGACCACACAGTGCTGTGGGTGCAGAGGAGACTGCATCGAGTTCTTTAAGAGAAGCTTGAAGTCCAGATTTCTTCCAAGTCTCCTGAATTTAAATGTTGACTCAATTTAGGAGCAAACTCAATATATCTCTGGGTCACACTTAGTCTAGAGCCCTTGTGTTTTTATCTTCACTGTGTGTGTTTCCAAATGGTCAAGTGCAGAGCAAGTATTTGCATGTAAATCGTTTGTTTTTGTAGTACTGAGGATTGAAGAAAGGGGCATTCTACCTCTGGGCTACACCCCAGCCCTTTTTTATTATTTGTTTTGAAATAAGATCTCTAGTTTGCTAAGAGTCTTACTACTTCTTCTAATATCATGTTTTTAAAAAAATGAAGCCCCTAAAAATATAGTAAAGACACATACTACCTACACCTCAAAAGTTTTCCAACACTTAATAACGTATACTTCACTTGTATGCAGTTCTCCCAGACTATTCATTAAATGAATAATCAGTCTCATAAGACTGATAAAACTAGGTTATTAAAAGAATTCCCATTTATATTCTTACTATGTAGTTTTCAGTTTTTAAAATTACCAGTCTAGCCAGGTGTGGTGGCACATGCCTGTAATCCCAGTACTTGGGAGACTGAGACAAGAAGATCACAGGTTCAAGGACAACCTCAACAAGTAGTGACTCTCAGCAACCTAGCAAGACCCTGTTTCAAAATAAAAATAAAAAATAGGGCTGGAGTGTATCTCAGAGGTAGAAGGCCCGGTTCAATCCCCAGTACCACAAACATCATCATCGTCAGCAGCAGCATCAATAAAACTACTAGGTTAAGCCAGGTATAGGGGTACATGCCTGTAATCCCATCACTTGGGAGGAGGAGGAGAGAAAGAAAAAGAAGCAAATGTGGAAGTTTTCCAAAACTAACCATATGGTAGGCCAAAAAGCAAAATTCAAAACATGACAAAATACGAAATTAAGACAGGTGTGGTGGCACACACTTGTAATACCAGTACTTGGGAGACTGAGACAGGAGGATCACACATTTCCGGCCAGCCTCAGCAACTTAGTTAGGCCCTCTGCAACTTAGTGAGACCCTATTTCAAAATAAAAGAATAAAATAGGCCTGGGGGTGTAGCTGGAAGGTAGGATGTCCCTGAATTCCATCCCCAGTAACACACACACACACACACACACACGAATACACACAAAATTAATTCCAAGTATATTTTACAGCATCAATGAAAGTAGGCTAGGAACAAGTAGAACAATAGGGAGAAATCTCCAAACACTAGAACTAAAATAATAACTTTAATGGGAAAAGAAAAAGAAAATTACGCTTATTAGTCAAATGCCTGAAAATAAGAAACTTTACTACATCATGTAAATATTTTTGGCTAACACAAGACCAGAGTCTATTTGTGTGTATGTATAAAGGAACTAACTTTTTCTTGCTCGATATACCAAAGTTAATCTTTCCAGGTCAACATATGTCTGTCTTTGCCACCTTCAATGGTCACGTATCATTCCATCCCATGAATGCACTGCTTTTCATTTATAAAATCTATTCTTAATACGTTGCTATTTTAGGTAGTGTAGTACAAATTGTGTTTCCTGTTACTTCCTAAGGATATTTAGTACAATGAAATTATTGGGTAGTGACAGATTTTTTAAAGGCAGTACAGTACTTACCATTATATTGTCTATTTGAAAAGTTATGAGCAACTTAAGGCTTAAGCAGCAGTATAAGCACCACTGTTCTTCAGCTACACAAACCTTATAGCTGGAAAACAGTAGTTCATTCCTCTTTGAACTTACATTTCTTCTCTTACCTGAAACACTACATCATTTTTTCTATGTCCATAGGTCACTTGTAATTCTGCAAAAGAGTACTTTATCCCGTTTGAATGAAGAGTTTGGGGGCTGGGAGCAGAGGTCAGTGGGAAAACAGTTTCATAGTATACACCAGGCTTTGGGTTCAATCCCAAGAAAGAACAAAAGAAGGGAGGAAGGAAGAGAAGGAAAGCTTAGTTTTTAGACCATTCTTTCTTAGGAAGGCCTTTGCCAAAATGAAAATGTATAAACGGGGAAATAGTGTTTCTTCTGGTACATTTCTTATTTCCTATCATTTAAAAAGTTTCATCTATACTCCATTGGGAATTACATTGGTGACATAAAAATCTAGGTGGTTTTCTCCAAACAGTTAATGGGCATTTCACCCATAATTAACTATTTTCCTACTAATATGAAATATTGCCAGGACTGCTCTAAATTATTCCAGAGATTTAGGCACTTCTGAGTTTTCTTTCTTTTTTTTTTTTTGCGGTACTGGGGATTGAAGTCAGGGCATTCTACCTCCGAGTTACACCCCCAGCCCTAATTTTTTATTCTTTATTTTGAAACAAGGTCTCACTAAGTTGTCGAGTGCCCTACTAGGTAGCTGAGGCTGGCCGCGAACCCGGATCTTCTGGTCTCAGGCTCCCAAATGCTGGGATTACAAGTGTGCACCACCACACCTGGCTCACTTCTGAGTTTTCTATTGGTCCCATTTATTATCTTTTTGGCCAAAAGTAGACAATTAATTTGTGAAGTTAATAGCATATTTTAATAGCATATTTTAAAGAGAAGTCTTTATCACGAATATTTTCTTGTGTCCTCAAAACAGTAAAAGACAGCATGTAGAATGGGAAAAATGCAAAATTCTAAGTCTTTTTTTTTTTTTAACAGTGTGGTTGTGTGAGTCTGTGTCTGGGGTTGAAACTGGTTGTAAGAGCCTTGGAAGAGTCAGCATGTGGCATTTTTTTTTTATTGTAGTAATTTGTGCAATATAGCATACATCTTTGTTAAGTACAAGTTGTTAACAACATATTTGGACACAATTCTCATTTGACCCCTTCCCCAATTCCCACCCCGTTCCCTCCCCCTCCCTCCCCCTGAAGGTTCAGTTCAGTGAGTGACCTTGATATGATTGTGTAAGTACATCATGTGCCTTAGGGTGTCCCTCTGCCCCATGCATCCACTACAATTAAATCAACTTCTTTGCTTATTGAGGATCTTTCCTTTTCATCTGGAGACCCTCCTAA
>PVLC010023539.1:12628-25656 GCA_004027655.1 Graphiurus murinus
TTGTAATCCATTCATCTGTGGTTGGACATCTTGGCTGCTTCCATAGTTTGGCTATTGTGAATTGAGCCGCTATAAACATAGATACACATGCATCGGTCTGATAATTTGGTTTCCATTCTTTTGGGTATATACCCAGTAGTGGTATTGCTGGGTCATATGGTAGGTTCACTCCCATTCGTCTGAGGATCCTCCATACTGTGGAAAAATGCTAAGTCTTTGATGTTGTGATTGGGTTTGTGTAAGATGGGTAATGATAGAAAGACTCGCACTTTGGGGATAACAAGTCTTCCTACTCAAGAGCACCAGGCCAGGGCCCAGGTACTCCAGGCCACCCTCATTGTCTGGTGAACAGGTGACAGTGGGCAGCACACCAGTGGCAGAACATTAGGGCAGCCTGCAGCCTGCAAAGCCTGAGCCCCTCTGTCTGCTACAGGTTAGCTGCGGTCCACACACTGCACACCCACTACCCAGCTGACATTTACAGAGAAACCAGAGTGGAAACTACAGAAAATGTATCGCAGCACCGGGAACCAGCAATGTGCCATTGGGAATTCTGGGAGATGTCATTAACTGTAGGTGGCCTGAGCTGGGACACAGTTAACAAGTGAGGCAGGTCTGGTACTGTGGAAAGTGTGGACCTGCCAGGGAACTCCATTCTCTTCCATCGGGAGAAGGAACTGAAGTTCATGAAGCACTTGTAGACCCAGGTACCAACCAATCTGGGATGAAGATGGCTGGCTGATCATCCCGATGGCACTGAGGAAGCCTTCAGAAGTACATGAGCAAGGGAGTGAAGCTCCTGAGAAATCAGTGAACCCTCTACACTCCTCTAAGTAAAATACTGTGAAATTACTTAAAAGAAAAAAACAGAACACGCAGTCCACCTCAAGCCTTTCTTGTAAGCTCCCTCCCTCAGTAAAGAACATTTGTACGTAGATGTACACTGATGTAAACAGATTTTTCTTTTTCGGTACTGGGGATTGAACTCAGGGGCATTCTACCTCTAAGCTACACCCCCAGTCCTATATTTATTCTTTATTTTGAAACAGGGCCTCACTAAGTTACGGAGAGCCTCACTAAGTAGCTGAGGCTGGCCACGAACCCAGATCCTCCTGTCTCAGACTCCCAAGTACTGGGATTACAGGTATGCACCACCATTCCTGGCTCAGATGTTGGATTTTATTCAAAGAATTTCTGGGGTTTTTTTTGTTGTTGTTGTTCTTTTTTCTTTCTTTCTTTCGTTTTTTTGTGGTACTGGAGATTGAACCCTCCAGGCTACACCCCCAGTCCTATTTTTTATTCTTTATTTTGAAACAGGGTCTCACTAAGTTGTGGAGGGTCTCACTAAGTAGCTGAGGCTGGCCTTGAACCCGGATCCTCTGGTCTCAGCTTCCCAAGTACTGGGATTCCAAGTGTGTGCCACCATACCTGGCTCCAAAGAATTTCTTAGCCCTAAAGTTTTATGAGAAATATTTTTCTTCATAGCACATTTCTACCATGTATATAACATGGTTTTTTACATGTCTACATTATAAATAAGGTGCTGTATGTACTTAATTTCGTTAGTTAAAGCACTTTAGGGAGGGGGTGGACTGGGAATTGAATGCAGGAATATTCTACCTCTGAGGTAAACTCTGAGTCTTTTTTCACTTTTTTTTTTCTTTTAAATAGTCTTGCATGTTGCTAAGGCTGGTCTCGAACTTGTAATCTTCCTGCTTCAGTCTCTCAAGTACTGGGATTACAGTATCGTACCACTGTGTCCAGCTAGTTAAATTACTTTAATGCAAGTCAATAAAGTGCTCTCTGGGCAATTTGTTAATGGATGGAATACCAGCTAAAGTTTTGTTTTGCTGCTCATTAAGAGGGCCCTGGTGCTATAGACCTCCTGGGTCTGCAGGTCCCTGGAGCTGGGGGCTGCAGCAGACAGAAGCCCAGCGTTCTAATGAGGGAGAGCCACCTACCCATTTCCCCTCCCTCCTCTGGGCCTCTCCCACAACTGCTGCACCTGCGCCTGTCTACCCTGGCCTCTCAGCTCCCAGCCATTACCTATTTTTATTATCTTTGACTTTGATGTTATACTCTGGCACGAACAGTAGGTGCTGCATCATGTCCAGTTTGCCTTCACTGGCAGCTCTGTGGGCTTGCTCATGGATGTATAACTCTGATCTGGTTTCAGGAAGCTTAAAATCTTCTTCATGGTTGAGACCGTCAGGCCTAGGAGCCACCTTCTCTCTGCTTCTGTTTTTCACGGCCAGACTTCAAAATACTCAAATTATTAAAAGCCAACTACCATCAGTGTCTCAACCACTTGGCAGTATCCTGTCAACAACATACAAATCGTTGCCAAGCAACAGTGCGGAACACAGTACATATGCACTTAAAGGTGGTTCCCTGGGCGTGGTGGTTGAGTGCTCAGCTTCCTGCTCCACCTCCATCCTCCCCCCACACCTTGTCCCTTCCTTCAGCAGCTCGCAGACTTGGGCAGCTGCAGCCTTCAGCCCCAACAGGGCCACATTCCCAACTCTCCTGGTTCACTCCTGACACGTATCCTCACCCCAGTCACTGTTCCTTCTTTCTGTCTCTTGAACCCACCTCCTTTTCCAAGTCTCTTTCCAGGTCCCCAGTGTCTCCTTCCCCTGTTCCATTGTCCAGCCTGCTCCCTGCCTACCCTTACAGGCTTCCTCAGCATGTCTGCAACTCACAAATGGTTCAGAAAAAAGAAACTTTCTTATTATGAGGCAAGAGCCCAGCTATGTCCTTAAAGACTACTCTTAGCTAGAAGTCTAGGAACAAGATAGAATAAAGCCTTCTTCACAAGTCCCCTCAGAGGCGAACAAGCACCCACCAGATAAGGCACAGAACTGCTAGAAAAAGAGAAACAATGTAGACTAACTGCTCTTCTGCATCTTGCTTCTCCTAGGTAAAACAAGTCTCACACTTACCCCTCCCTGTAGAAAATTAAGTGATTGAATGCATAAATGAACTTGCATGTTTTAAGCTCGGGGCTCAGACCTGGAGCTTTGCTTATTGAGCCACACCAGTGAATAAAGAAACCTATCCAACTCTGGCCACTGTCTCTTGTCTCCAGGGACCTAGCCTCCTGCAACATTTGTAGACCTACATGTATATTTATCTAGAAAGAGAGGAAGAAAAGGGATCAAGCAAACATAGTACAATGTTAACATTTGGGGAATGGTACACAAGAATCCTTTATACTATTCTTACAAGTTTTTCTATAAGTTTGAAATTGTCAAAATAGAAATTTCTAAAAAATGAATTTTAAAATCTATATTAGTAAATTAAACTGCACTGAATAAAATAAATCATGAACCCATATACAGACAAGTAAATGAATCAAAAGTTGTCTGAGGAACAGATATTGATAGGTTAGTCACAGCAACAACCCCACTTCTGGTATCAATTTCTGTTTTAGTCAGCTTTTCCATCACTGTGACCAAACTACCTGACAGGAACAACTTAGAGGAGGAATGGTTTATTTGTCTTGAGGACTCAGAGGTTCAGTCGGTCCTTGGCTTGCTCCAAGCCAGAAACGTCACGGTGACAGCAGCACGGGGGCCTCGGCATGCTTCTCAACTCATGGCAGCTGGATGTAGAAAGCCAGAGGAGGGGATCAGGGACAAATATAATATCAAGGCCACACCCCCCAGTGACACACTTCTCCCAGCCATGCCCCACTTCTGAATCTAGCTGCATTGACTAACACATGAGCTCCTCTGGGGGACATTTTATATCCAAACCATAACAATTCCTAACACAAACACCAAAAGTAGAAACAAATCAAATGTTCTTTAACCAAAAATACATAAAATTTAGTAATCCTCTGGAATGAAATTATATCAATAATAAAAGGAAGGAAGTCCAGATTAATGAGTAACATGAAATGAAAGAACCTTGAAAACACTGTGCTAACCGGGCGTGGTGGCGCACACTTATAATTCTAGTACTTGGGGGGCCAAGACAGGAGAATCACAGGTTCAAAGCCAGCCTCGGCAACTTACCAAGGTTCTCAGCAACCTAGTGAGACCCTGTTCCAAATAAGAAATAATTTCAGGTTGGGGGTGTAGCTCTAATGTAGAATGTCTCTGGGTTCAATTCCTAGTACTAGCACCAGTACCAAAAAACAAAACACTGTGCTAATTAAAAGAAGCCAGACATAAAAGCCATGTATCATGTGGTTTATGTATGTGAATTTGCTAGAACAGGCAAATCCATAGAAAGAGAGAGATTTGTTGTTGCCCAGGGATATGGGGTGGGAAAGCGGGGGAGTCATAGCTAAGAGGTACAGGACTCCTTTCTGGAGTGATAAAAATGTAGTGAAACTAGATAGTAATGTTAGTTGCACAACTCTAACTATACTAAAAACCACTGTGAGCCAGGCATGGTGGTGCACACTTGTAATCCCAGTACTTGGGAGGCTGAGACCGGAAGCTCTAAGTTCACAGCCATCCTCAGCTACTTAGGTTCTCTGCAACTTAGTGAGACCCTGTTTCAACATACAGAATAAAAAATAGGACTAGGGGTGTAGTTCAGAGGTAGAATGTCCCAGTGCCAATAAAATAAAATCCACTGTGTTTCAAAAGGGCGAATTTTTTTCCTTTTTTTTTTTTTCTGTACTGGGGATTGAACCCCGGGGCATTTTACCTCCAAGCTACACCCCATCCCTATTTTTTATTCTTTATTTTGAAACAGAGTCTCACTAAGTTGCGGAGGGCCTCACTAAATAGCTGAAGCTGACCACAAACCTGCAATCCTGTCTCAGCCTCCCAAGTACTGGGATTATAAGCATGCACCACCACACCAGGAAAAAGGGTGAATTTTATAGTAAATGAATTTTATCTCAATAAACAAAATAGAAATAATAAGTTATGAAATTTTAATCTATTAATAAGTAGATGATAAATGAAACATTTAAATTATATGAAAAAACTAAAACATGACATAATATACATTTCTTCCAGAAGCCAGAATTATCCTAGAATTCACTTTCCTTAAAAATAAAGGTACTCTTAGCTACATATCAGCAACAAATAGTCTTAAATTATAACTTAAAAAATTATTTCACACAAGGCACCTAGAAATTAATTAACTAATATACAATAATTTTATATATAATTATAAAAATAATATTAAAAGACATTAAACAAGCTGTAACTAAAAAGAGAGATTAATATACCAAGTTGATGAATGGAACTCATCATAAAGATAGTGGTCCTCAAATTGACTCTATGCTTTTTATTTTTTTTTATTTTTATTTTTTTTTGCAGTACTGGGGATTGAACTCAGAGGCATTCTACCTCCGAGCTATACCCCTAGCCCTATTTTTTTTTTTTTATTCTTTATTTTGAAACCGAGTCTCACTAAGTTGCGGAGTGCCTCACTAGGTAGCTGAGGCTGGCCACGAACCTGGATCCTCCGGTCTCAGCCTCCCGAATGCTGGGATTACAAGCGTGCGCCACCACGCCCGGCTGACTCTATGCTTTTTAAAAAAATTTTAGTGGGCATTGGGACCCACTAAAATTAGTAAGTCAGCACTATGCACATGAAGAATATTTTTCACTTACTATATCAAGACTACCCTTTAAAGCACCATTGTCTGGGAGTTAAGACTGTTTCCTAGGTGACATTTTGTCCTTGTTGCAATGACTCATGTCTCTTGTATGCATTCTGGGGTTTTTGGTTTTTAAGCAGGTTTAGAGATCTTCCTAAATAAACTACAATTTTATGCCCACTGCCGTTTTTGTGGCAAACGCTTCCCATAGTTAAAGACGCATGTTAAGCATTTCCTCTATGAAGTTTCCTTACATCTTCCATTGCAAAGGACATGTTCTTTTCAGCCTAGCACCTTCCTTCCATTGAGGAAGGGCTCCTTTTCATCCTACGAGGTCCCCCTTGCACCAGGTCACAACAGGAGAATGGGTAACTGCAACAGATTCAAGAAGGGTCCTTTTATAGAATTTCCTTTGTGGAAACTAGAAAAAAGAGAATTTCTCTTTCTGCAAAGAGAAATTGGAGATTTCTAGAGCAATCTTCTTTCCATGTGGATGAGCAAGCAAACTGTGAAGAGGAAAAAGAAAGGAGTGGTAAGCTAGGAGGGGAGCAGGCAAGAGACAGAGGGGAGATACAGAATCTGCTGGCACCCTGAACATGGGCTTCCCAGCCTCTAGAACTTATAAACATTATATATTAATCACAGATATATATTAATCACAGACTAGGAAGTCCAAGCTCAAGGTGACAGCAGATTTGATGTTCTGTTTCAAAAGACGGGAGGTACCTTCTTGTTAAGTCCTCGCCTGGGGGGAGGAGACAAACAAGCTCCCTTGGGCCTCTTTTCTGAGGACACTGATCCCATCTACCAGGGCTCTGACCTCATGACCTAATCACTCCCCAGATGCCCCCACACAGAACGTTAGGTTTCTACATATGAATCTGGGTCAGGGGGACACATTCAGGCCACAGATGTAATTTGGCTCACTTGATCCCAATTAAACAGATTACAACTTCTGGGGACAAGTCAGTTGCCTCACACAGGAAAAGTTTCCAGCTTAAGTAGGGTTCTGGGAAACTGTGTTGACAAACGAAATACATACCAAAGGCTGAGATTCCTTCCCAGCAGGATATGAGGCACGATCTGATCTGTTTCAGATGATAAAGAAATTAGGCCACATCTTGAGAGTGAAGTGGGTGAGGAAGGCTAAATCTAAGAGAACAGCTCTCTTGGTGGGCTTACACTGACTGGACAGACTTTCCACCCGAATTCTGAATTTGCTCCTTGTATAAATTGAAAGAGCCCAGGTTGGAAGACATCAACTCTAGGCTTGCATCTCATTGCTCATTAGCTGAAATTATCCAGGAGAGCCAACAATTTTGTTTGAATTCTAGTCTCTCTAGATACAAAATTGGGACAATTCTTTCTATCCACACTACTAGTTGCTACACAAAAACTTAACAATCATTCACTCTAATTCCCTCATTTTCCCCATGAAGTTAGAGCTTTGTTCTTGCTCTAAAGGACTTATTGAAAGTTAACAGACCTTTCACCACAGAAAAATGTGTGTGTGTATGTGGGTGATTTTACCCACCCCACCCATACATCAGTTATTTCATCTTAGGTTTTTTTGGAGGTACTGGAGATTGAACCCACGGGCATTCTACACCCACAGCCCTTGTTTTTTTTTTTGTTTGTTTGTTTTTGTTTTTTTTAAATAAGGTCTAAGTTACAGAGGGCCTAAGTAGCTGAGGTGGTCGCAAACCTGCAATTCTCTTGTCTCAGCCTCCGAAGTACTGGGATTCTAAGTGTGCGCCACCATACCTGGCTTCATTTTAGTTTTCAAAGAATCATAAAATTTCTGAGGTTCATTCTTAGGGAAGCCAAGTTTTAAAATCCTGAATTAGCTGGGCAGGGTGGCAGATGCCTGTAATCCAAGGATTTATGAAACGCAGTCATGAGTATCACAGATTCAAAGCCAGCCTCAGTAACTTAGCAAGCCTGTTAAAAAATAAAAAATAAGCCAGGCATGGTGACACATGTCTGTAATCTCAGTACTTGGGAGACTGACAGAGGAGGATCACACATTTAAGGACAACCTCATTAACCTAGTGAGACTCTCAGAAACGTAGCAAGATGTTGTTTCACAACCAAAAATAAAAAAAGACACTGGGTTTAGCTCAGAGGTAGAATGCCCCTGGGATCAAAATCCCTAGTACCACAAAAAATAATTAACTAACCAATTAATTAATTAATTGTAAAAGGCTAGGATATAGCTCAGAGGTAGAATACCTTTGGGTTCAGTATCTAGAACCAAAAGATAAACAAATACTTTAATTAGAGAAAACAACATCATAGCCAGGCGTGGTGGCGCACACTTGTAATCCTAGCATTCGGGAGGCTGAGACCGGAGGATCCGGGTTTGCGGCCAGCCTCAGCTACCTAGTGAGGCACTCCACAACTTAGTGAGACTCGGTTTCAAAAAATAAAGAATAAAAAATAGGGCTGAGGGTGTAGCTTAGAGGTAGAATGCCTCTGAGTTCAATCCCCAGTACCGCAAAAAAAGAGAAAACAACATCATAGAACAAAAATAATTTTCTAAAGAAGCATACAGTAGCCAGGGGTAGTGGTACACACCTCTAATCCCAGTACATAGAGGGCTGAGACAGAAGGCTCAAAGTTTCAAGGCCGGCTCAGTAACTTAATGAAACCCTCAGAATATAGCAAAATCCTTAAAAAAATAAAAAGGGCAGGGAGTATAGCTCAGAGGTAGAACATCCCTGGGTTCAATACTGAGTCCCAAATTTTAAATATATATGTTAAATAAATAAATATGCTAATGTATATATTAACAAAAGCTTAAATAAAAAAGCTTAATAAATAAAAGGTAAAACAGCTTAATAAAATGAGCTTCTTTGAGCCAGGCATGATGGCACATGTCTGTGATCCCACTACTTGGGAGGCTGAGACAGGAGAATCACAGATTCAAGGTTAGTCTCGGCAACTTAGCAAGACCCATTTCAAAATTAAAAATAAACAAATAACGAAAGAAGGAAGTGAGTGCGGGAGGTGTAGCTCAGAGATAGATTGCCCCTGGGTTCAAATCCCAGAATAATAACGGTAACAAGATCAGCTTATTTATTTCATCATGAATTGTTATTTTCAATTTGATTAATCTATTAACACTCAGTATCCTCACAATTCCAGGTTAAGTGCTACTTCATAATTCTTCATTAGTGACTACCATTTCATAAGCGTTTCTTCCACAATCCTAATGAGAACCAATTGCTAAATGTTATTGAATTCAGGAAGGCACGTGACTTGTAAACATGAACTAACAACAGGACATTCTACTTCCAAGTTTGCCCCCAGCATCCTCCCCTCCATTTTGTTTTATTTTATTTTGAAACAGGGTCTCGATAAGTTGCTGAGGCTGGTCTCAAACTTGCAATCCTCCTGTCTCAGCCTCCCAAGTACTAGGATTGCAGGTGTGCATCACCATGCCCAGCTTTAGTGCTTTATATAGAGAGGCATGCTTGCCTTGAACTTGTCTAAACATAGGCTAATACAAATTAATTCATCATCATGCATAGCTATAATCAAGGAAATTTCACATTGATAGCCTACTGAGGTAAAAATAAGAGGAAGTACATGGAGTGTATAGAGTAGAAAAGGAATTTCTGAGACCTCTTCTGTGGGGATGACCAGGGCTCAGCACAGTGCCCTGAACACAGGAGGAACGCAGTACAGTGAACAGTGAGGGAATATTCAATTCCTAGAGAACTATGAAATATTGCCCTTATTGATATGTCATTTCTCCAGAAGAAAGGAAGAGAACAACAAACAAAAACAAACATAAAAACCTCAGAGTTTTCTTAGAAGAAATAGTTTTAGTTTATATGTTTAACACTTTGTAAAATGTATTTGTTAAACAAACCCAAGCAGAGCCCCCACTGTTCATTTCAAAAGACAAATCATAACGCCGGGCGTGGTGGCGCACACTTGTAATCCCAGCATTCGGGAGGCTGAGACCGGAGGATCCGGGTTTGCGGCCAGCCTCAGCTACCTAGTGAGGCACTCCACAACTTAGTGAGACCTGGTTTCAAAATAAAGAATAAAAAGACAAATCATAGCCGGGCATGGTGGCAAACCCTTGTAATCCCAGTATTTGGGAGGCTGAGACAGGAAGATCCCAGGTTCACGGCCAGCCTCAGCTAGTTAGTGAGGCCCTCTGCAACCTAGTGAGGCACTGTTTCAAAATAAAGAATAAATAATAGGGCTGGAGGTGTAGCTCAGAGGTAGAATGCCCCTGGGTTCAATCTCCAGTACTCAAAAAAAAAAAAAAAAGACAAGTCATCTCAGTGCTTCTTCATGGAATGTTTGTAGTGTCCTCCTCTGATCTCAGCAAAGGGCTCCAGGCCTTAAATGGGCCAGGACAGAAATCCAGTAGGGAGAAATCCTGTTGCAATGGGTAGCTGTTGTCCTCCAACACGAAAAGGCTCTGAATCTTTAACACGTGAGGTTCTGCGCTGACTAACAAGGAGTGGAGCAGGTCTGCTGCGACCATCCCATAGGTGAGGTCTGAGGAAGGCACTGAGGAAGAACAAAGCACAAGTGAGCTCAATGTCCCTTCTAGCCCGATGGAAGCGCATACCCCAAGGGTTCACTGTTGCACTTGGTTCATCAAGGTTCCTACCCAATGGTGATTCCTCATCTATATCTCTTTCTAGTTTGGAGTTAATCAGGAAAAGCAAGCTGGGTTATAGACCTTGAAACTTAAAGGGGGGCTAAGATATCATATATGTTCTCATGGAGCTAAATCCTGATTTGTGATGTCAGGCTGGCCCATTCTTATACAGTGGGAAAAAAAAGCAAAAATTGATAGAACCTCTTTTTCTGCACCTGGACAGAGCTATTACATGGCACCCCGCCTGCTACTCCCCAGTTCTTCCCCCTCCCCTTTCTCTGTGACTTGGGGTCACAGAGAAATAGGCCTCAGATAAGAGACCCTATTTAAGATCAGAGATTTCAAGCCAGGCATGGTGGCACACGCTTGTAATCCTAGTACTTGGGAGGCTGAGACAGGAGGATCGCAGGTTCATAGCCAGCCTTAGTTACTTAGTGATGTCCTCCGCAACTTAGTAAGACCCTATTTCAAAATAAAGAATAAAAAACAGGGCTGAGAGTGTAGCTGAGAGGTAGAATGCCCCTGGGTTCAACCCCAATACCACAAAAAAATAAAAAGAAAGAAAGGGGAGGGGAGGAGAGGGAAGAGACAGAGTGAATCAGGGCTTTAATATATACCTAATCTTGATAATAAATATACTAAGATTACGGGTAGAGGTGTAATTTTGTTTTGTAGCTGTCCTGCATTTCTCCTCTGATGGTTTTAGGATACCTAATCAAGTGATTTCACAGGCTGTTTAATACCAGACTGACAAGGTGCCATCCACTGTGCTCAGGCTGCAAGAGCACCCTCACCGACATCACCAGTCTTTCTTGTGTGGACCCACACTAGTGTACTTGGAGGGCCAATGACATATTTTTGGAAGTATGAAAATTCTTTACAATAATTTTTAAATTCTGTATTTTTACTTTGATCAACTAAAAAAAAAAAAAAAAAGCAGCATTTGTGATTAGCTGGATGGTCTGATAACTACTTTATAACCAATGGTGCCCTTCAGCTCAGAAATTACCTTGGAAAGGGTAGTGACACCTCAAAGGCACTGCCAAGACCTCCAGCCAGGATGGCTCCCCTCCTGGGGCCTCTCCCTTTGGCCTCTCGCCTCTTGGGCTTCTCAGAGCTGATATCTTACAGCGAGATGAGTGTAAGCCCAGGAAGGGTGGTTACTGCTAAGGAGCCATATCACTGTCAAGGTGATAGAAGTACTGACAACACTGACTCTCCGAAACTGCTACAGAGCTGAATACTCTGCTAGAACAGGAGTCTAGATGTCAGCCAAAGGACTGTGGCTTGAGACTGAGTTCTGCACATGACAATGGCCTCTGAATGACTGTGAGACTAAGGGACTTTGAAGTAAACGATCTTTTTAGTCTAAATCATTTCTTTGGCTTTGACATGGAGACATTTTCTCTAGCTATGAATTTACTGCACAGATTCCTGTCTAAAATGAAAGTACAGCCCAAGCACCTTCAGTGTGTTGGACTTAGCTGCTTTTATTTGACTGTAAAGTCAATAGTAGAGGAAAGGAATGCCCCACTAGAAACTGTCTTGATTGGAATTAGTCAATATAGGGTCACAGTTTCAGACTTGATGGGGTGGAGAAGATTGTACTGGAGAAGGTGTGTTGGAAAGTGAAAGATACGACTGCCTTTCAATTTCTGCAACTCTACTTTTCCTCTTAAAAATATCCTTAGGTTTTTTACTCAAGGTAAATTATCCTTCTGCCTCTATATTGACACACACAAAAAATAAATTGATAGGATAGTGTTCCTTCTATTTGAAAATATCACCTATACTAGTTTTCCCCCAAAAAAATCCTCTTGATGGAGTATTGACATATCACCTATTATTCTGTTGAGGCAGTCTGGAGAAATGTTGAGAAGAATCTTCTCTATCAGCTTGGATCCTACATGGATGCAAATGTTATGTCTTCCATCAGATATGGTCATTAAAGCCGGCCTACAAAAAAATAAATTGAGAACAGAAGTTAGAGACAGATTCATTAATAGAGGGATATTTAATGTAACAGAGACAAAACGTGACTACTAGTTTCCCTGTCACCCACACAAGTCTAGGTCCTGTCCCATTCTCACTCTATACTCTTTCCCTAGGCTGTCTCTGTCCCTCCATTCTTTACTTCAATAAATGCAACCTGAATATCTATTATATACCATGGATGGTGCTAAATACCAGGTATACACTAGTGGCAAGACAAATTACTTCCTATTTATTTATTTATTTATTTTGAGGTACTAGGGATGGAACCCAGGGGCATTCTATCTTCGAGCTATACCCCCAGCCCTATTTTTTATTCTATATTTTGCAACAGGATCTCACTAAGTTGCAGAGGGCCTCACTAGGTAGCTGAGGCTGGCCGCGAACCTGGATCCTCCGGTCTCAGCCTCCCAAACGCTGGGATTACAAGTGTGCACCAGCATGCTCGGCTAGTTCCTTTTTAAAGGAAGTTAGTAATTTAGTGGGAAAAAAGAAAATAAGGGTTTTTTGTTGTCCTTTTTCTTTGTTTTTTTTTTCTGGCAGTGCTAGGGATTAAACCCAGGTCCTTGCACATACTAGGCAAATGCTCTACCACTGAGCTATACCTCCAGCTCCAAGAAAATAAGATTTCTGCCGGGCGTGGTGGCGCACGCTTGTAATCCCAGCATTCGGGAGGCTGAGACCGGAGGATCCGGGTTCGTGGCCAGCCTCAGCTACTTAGTGAGGCACTCCGCAACTTAGTAAGACTCAGTTTCAAAATAAAGAATAAAAAAATAGGGCTGGGGGTATAGCTCAGAGGTAGAATGCCCCTGAGTTCAATCCCCAGTACCGCAAAAAAAA
>PVLC010023540.1:0-25554 GCA_004027655.1 Graphiurus murinus
CTCCTCCTCCTCCTTCTCTTCCTAGTTATTCTCCATATTTTATGTAACTGATTTAACATTTGCAAAATCTCTTCATAGTAGTATGCAGATTATTGTTTAATTGAATAACCAAAGTAAGATGTGTACAGACCAGGGCTGGGAATCTTGAGGGTTTCTTTTGTTATCCTGTCTTAGAAGAGCCATTATTATAGGTCTGCACCTTACAAATGCAATCATTCTGAAACTAGTGTGAATCCTTTTAGAGTTATAATTGTCTAGTCTACATTATCATGTACAATAGTTCCCTTGTCTCTGGGGGATATGTTGCAAGATCCCTAAGTGATTATTTAAAACTCCAAATAGTACCAAATGCTATCTATACTATGTTTTTTTATTGTACATACATTTCTATGTTTGTTTAATTAGGGACAGGAAGTGATTAACAAAAATAAAAATTAAATACAACAATATGACAATATACTGCAAGAAAAGTTTGCATTCGAGAACCATTATGAAGTGGATAAGGGTTGAAATACCACATCATTCAATTTGACAACCAAAACAATTACTGATTAGCAGGAGGGTAGGGTATACAGTGTAGATATTTTGGACAAAGGAAAGTAGGACAGATAAAGAAACAATGAGATTTCATAATATAACTCAGAACATGATCATGGCCAGAACCTCTAAAACTGTGAACCCAAATAAACTTTTCCTTCTTTAAACTGTTCCTGTCAAGTATTTTGGTCAGAGCAACACAATGCTGACTAACACACAGGTCAATTGAGTTTGGGCTGCATTCCACGTCTCTTTTCAGTAGACTAACAGGTAAATGAGCAACTTAAGACTCATGAATTATTTACTTTGGGGATTTTTTCATTTAATATTTTCAGTTCATTGTTGACTCAGGTAACTGAAGCTGTGGAAAGTGAAACTACAGATGAGGAGGGTGTGAACATTTCCAGGATCAAAATGGAGTCACCTGTGTCAAACCCTAATTCCAAAGTAAATAAATAAAGCTGTTATGTCCATAGATGAAGGTATCCCTACCAATCTCACTCACATGTGCAGGAGGGGGGGAAGTGGGGTGGGATGCAAAGGGACATACACCAAGTGCTGTGTGCATGCATGCATGTATCACTTTGAATCTCACAATGATGTGAAGTTACAATGCACCAATAAAAGTGCTCTGATGAGCCTTCATGCACGATTTGCTGATAGCAGCACCTATTACAAGCGTTGAGCAAGCCACAGCTTGCTACATGAGTCACAAGGACAGCTGGCTGTATGTACAAGGACACTTGCCTGACCCATTGCTTCTGCTAATAAACCGATGCTAACTCCTGTGATATACCCCTGTATCTAATGTTCTCTTGGTCTCAACACAGCTTATATAATTCTCCTCATTTTACCTCCAAAGCCCCCACTTTCCTTTACCTACTTTCCTGGGTCTGCCTGTCGCCCGCTCCATGATTCACCATCATGTGCGTATCCCAGGTCACACTCTTCTGTCACTCACTCCCAGATAAACTCTTTGTTTGGAAAGCCTGTCCCTCTGTGTTTCTTTTTATGCTGACTTGGGACTACTACATATTCCTAGCAGAAAAGTTTCTGTTTTGGCTAGGCATTGATGAGTGCCAAATCATCTGTTGGCAATTTTACGTGACAAGATTGAAGGAATTTTCCCAAGGATTCGCTCTGGTTCTACACATTTCAAATGCTTTGTCTCCATTGCCATTGTATGTCCTCTGGGAGGAAAACAAAAACATCTTCTCTGGTTGTCATGGTTTGGATCTGTAACGTCCGCCTGCCATAGTTAGCTATAGAATGTCCCCTCATGTATTCATGCTCATAGTTGATACAATCAAGTCATGCGGGTTACAATCTCATCATCAGTGCGTAAATCCATTGTATTAGAGTTACTGGGTGGTCACCTAGATAGGCGGGGTGTGGCCGAAGATGGTGGGTCCCTGGGGGTGAGGCCTCAGGGACTGTGCTTGTGTCTTTGAATTCCCTTGCTTGCTCTCTCGGCTTCT
The DNA here is from genome assembly GCA_004027655.1 of Graphiurus murinus. Taxonomy (NCBI): domain Eukaryota; kingdom Metazoa; phylum Chordata; class Mammalia; order Rodentia; family Gliridae; genus Graphiurus; species Graphiurus murinus. The sequence goes on from PVLC010023540.1 coordinate 2,016, forward strand.
GGTTTCCAGGATTTGAGAGCAGAGCCCCACTACCTCATCTCTCCACTTCCCACTGCTGTGCCCTGATATCTGCAGAACTGAACGTGGAGTCTCTAAAAAACGTGATCAAATAAATCTTCCTTCCTCTAAGTTGTGTGGTCAGTTGTTTTGGATTATTGCAATGAGATGTTGACTGAGACCTCCCCCATCCCCCAAATCTCATGTGTCGAAGCCTGGTCCCCAATGCATCAAGCTTCAGAGGAGGAGCACAGAGCATGCATGGCTGGAGGAAGAGGTCAGTGGGGTGTGGCCTACATCTGTCCACAGCCCCTTTCTGGTCATTTTCTTCCTTGGGGCTTCAGTGAAGTGAGCAGCATTCCTCCAACAAGCTGCCACAATGTTTCTGCCTTGGAGCTGGCTGGACATGGCCTGGACCTCTGAAACCCTGAGCCAAATAAACCTTTCCCCCTCTAAGCTCTTCTTGTCAGGCATTTTGTTCACAGTAACAGAATGCTGACTGACATGCTGGTCAAGCGAGCTTGGGCTGCATTCCAGATCCACTTTCAGTAGACTGACAGCAAGCATTCCTATGGGGTCCTAGATTTTGTATAAACAATTTTGAAATCCAGAAAGCTCTGAATCCTAAGTTTTACCTAACTCATATGGTGGCAACCACCAACTTGAACTGAAATGTGGCTACTCATAGTCCTTATTGATCTCAGTATCAATTTTCATAGGTACCACTGTAGAAGTGGTAATAGTGCTTTATTATTAGGTGCTACCAGGCTCTCTTAGGGGTCTTAACATATGACTTTCTAAATATTTAAAATTCAAAAACAAAAACAAAAAACTAACAACAATTTAGCCCTGAGAATTTCATGTAAGAGAATGCATTATTATTAAAGACTAGAAGACACAGTAGTATAAAACTCTTTAACAGCTAAAAGTAGAGTCTGCAGGCCACCTGCACTTCAGACAAACAGGCTACCATTCTGGTTTCTCCTAACACTTTCTGGTTCACTAATTTTCTAGAATGAGTTCTAGAACTCAAACTAAACTAGTTTGCTGACTTACAGAAATGCCACAGCTTTTTAGATATGTTATCATCTTTGTCCTTTTTACTCATAATCCTTATTAATTCTATAGGCATTTTCATTTATTTATGTGGGTATTCATAAGTAGCAGGTGTTACTATCTTCACACAATTCTATCTTCTTGTACTTACAACACTTATTTCTGTTTCAGATCTTATTAGAATTTCCAGGATATGCAGAATACACTTAAATAATTATGGTGATGCGAGGAGTTTGGTTTTCTTCTTGCTTTCAATGCAGTAACTTTTGGTATTTTATTTTTGAACACAGTATTAGTTATTTTGAAATATACTTTGTCATGCTAATGATGTGAACTTCAAGTCCTTACATATTCAGCATTTTATTCTTAGTAGAAGTTATATTTTATTTATGACCATTTTGATATCATGAATTTTTGCATATTATTTGTTTTGGAGACAAATAACAGAACCTAATTTGCATCTTTCTTGTTTTTTTGTTTTTTGTTGTTTTTGTTTGTTTGTTTTTACAGTGGTGAGAATCAAAAACAAGGCCTCATGCATGCTGAGCCACACTCCCAGCCCTATTTTGTGTTTTTTTGTATAAAAGTATTTCTAGATTTCTTATTCATAGCTATAGAAGTTAATTCTATCATCCTTAAGTCTGAGTTAAAGAACCTCTCCAAATAACTTACAGATGTCTATTGCATGAGCAGTGCCTAACTATGGAACTCAAGTTTCTGATGCTTGGGGTGGGGGAATTCAGGTAACATGTGTCCTATTCTAGCAGTTTGTAAACAATCAGTGCATGTAATGTAAGGCAGCATTGACTACACTGTATTTCAGGGAATAAATGTGCTACTAGGTCAGGAGTTGGCGATCTATGGCCCATGGGCCAAATCCCCCATTCGTCACCTGTTTTTGTAAATGTTGCAGTCTTATTGGGACACAGCCATGTCCATCCATTTATAAATCACCAATGGCTATTTTTATACTATTCAGCAGACTAAAGTAATTGTGGCAAAGACTGTATGGCCCACAAAGCCTAAAATAATTACTATTTGTACCCAGTAGAAAAGCTATTCTAGATACTAATAGCTATTCTAGATATTAGATACTATTTGGCCCCTATAGAAAAAGCTGTTCTAGATACCTGTTCTAGACACTAGTCAGCATTCAGAGAGAGAAAGAAAGAAAGAGAGGAGGTGGAAGAGGTGGTAGGAAAGAGTTTTTCTATTAAATAAATTCAGGAAATGATATATCTCATCATGAATATTCAAATTTTGCTATAATAAGTACAACTAATGAAATCCTGGAGCCTTCAGAAATATAAGCACACATATCTCCACATATTTACATGCTCGGTGATATAAACCAGTTAGATTTTACACTATTACAGCATCATTTTACAAACACATCCTTACTTCCAAAATCCATCTTTTCATTGAAGAACTATTACTATCTCTTAACATACTGCAACTTAATAGATTACAGTTGGTAAATGCCTTATGTCGGAGGTTATTTCTTTTCTTATTAAAGCCATAGAATTGAGTAATTCTTCTTTTCATCTCTCTCTCCTCCCTTGATCCTGGTCCATCTGCCTCAGTGATTATTTACAATGATTGATTATTGCTACAGTCAGTTTTTACTCATAACAAGATTATTGACTTACCTGCAATATTTGTAGGGCAGCTAGGCGGGAGATGTTAGATACAAAGGGAGTTTCTTTGAAGTCAGGAAAAAGTGTAGTTTCACCTGCTCTTTGACCTTAAGTAACTTCTGTAACTTCTATTAGCTGGCTTGTCTTTTTTTCACAAGCTAGGAATAAGAATACCTATTTCTCTGGGTTATGAGAATAACGTGAGGTAAGACTTGTGCGGTAGCTAGCCTGGTTCCTGCAACATAGCCAGTGTTTTCTAGGGCTCAATTCCTCTACAGGATTTCTGACCTGGTTGAGAGTTGAACAGGGAATCTTCAGAAGGCAATGTAGCGTGGGGGTAAGAATATGAACCTTAGAACCAGGGATAACCAGCCTCCCTCTTTTCCCACCTCTGTGACACAAATGAGTCTCACAACCTCTTCTCTCACCTAGAAAATGAAGGTAATCATGTGATTGCTGCCAGCTTTTTGTGAGGATTTAGTGAGACAAGTGTTCCCAATGCTCCATACCCAATAGATGGGAGTCACCATGTGTGTTAATATTATGGTCATAAAGACATGCTATAGCAGCAAAAAGAAAAACTGAGAGTCAAAGGATACAGCTTCCAATCCTACAGTGGACCAGGAACATCCTGCCTGTCTTTGGTGTAGTTATCTGACCTCTCTGGGCTTCCATGTATCATCATCTTTAAATTTGGGGTTTAAATAGTATGATACATTTGAGAACATTTTCTGCAGCACAATGTATTTTTACACATCTTTTTTCACAGAGTCATAAGTGTGTATGCCTCCGTGTCTATGAAGTAAGACATTATGATGATAATAAAACTAGATCAGAACCACTGTCTTCCTGTGCTTCTGGTCCCTTCCATGATGCCATTTCCGTAGCCAAATCATTCCCAGTGTCCTCAAAAGGGGGTCCTTGTTTGGTGCAAATTTTTTTTATTATTATTAACAAACAAATGTTTCAACTCAGTTGGCTTCTGCACTAATTAATTCAACTTGACAAGCAAATTAATCAGTGCTAACTGAGTTCCCAAGTTGCTTATAGCACCTTTCTGTTTCCTTGGCCTGCATCCATCTCTCCACATGCCCAAGTTCCTGGGGGTTTTCAAGCTACTTTTAGCTAATGGGACAGACCCATTGCTCACCTCCAGGCCTCCCTTGAGTTCATGGTTGAACCATTCCTACACGGGGATGAAGGCTTCATTGACTTTGTGCCCATCCCCTAACAGGGCCATCAGATTCTTCCATGAACTGGGCTCCTCAGACCTGCAATGACTTTAGTGTGATCAGAAGCAACTCTGAGGCATGGGACCATGGGCACTAAAAATCCTGGAAAAGAGCAGATTTGTCAAGGGTGAAAACAAACTCATGAGAGCAGTTCCAGGTAAAACCGGCCTCTGAAGTAGCTTAAGTCATCACACCTGTCTGTTATTACCAGCAAGCATCAAAGTCAATTTGAAGTCAGGCATGGGTAGTGCATACCTGTAAGCCCAGTACTTGGGAGGCTGAGACAGGAAGAGCATAGGTTTGAGGAAAGCTTCAGCAAGTAGTGAGACTCCCATCAACCTAGTGAGATCCTGTTTCACAATAAACATAAAATAGCACTGGGGGTATAGCTCAGAAGTAGAGGCTGAGACAAGAGGATCATAGGTTCAAGGCCAGCCTCAACAATTAAACAAGGCCCTCAGAAACTTAGCGAGAACCTATTTCAAAATTAAAAAAAAATTAAAAAAGGGCTGGAGTGTATCTAAGAGGTAGAATATCCCTGGATTCAAATCCCAGCACCACCACCAACAGAAAAAGACAATTTGACACATCCATCACTTTACTTGTTCCAGGCATAATGTCCCTTCTTCGAGAAATAATGAAACACTGATTTATAGCAAGGAAAGAATTCCTGTGGTAAGACTTCAAATGAAATACTGTATTTTCTGATTTATCTAACTCTTAATTCCTAAAATACGAATGAATTCCAGTTCCTCTTATGCTGTATGTGTGTGAATGACTCTTACTTCTCCAAATTCTCCTCCTGGCACCATTCTCCTCTCCTGCCTCTTTATGGGATGACTCTTAGTTAGTTCCCAATCACTCTTCCTGATCCTATTAGGATGTCTCTTTGACCATCCTACTGAAAATAGGTCCCTCTTACCTCATTGTCCCACTTCCCATAAGACTGTTCTTTTCCTCTCATAGAGCATTTTTCATTCTTTGAAATTATTTTGTACTTTAGTTTCTTGTTCGTTGTCTCCTTCTGTATTTGGGTTCTCTAGAGCAGCAGATCCAAGAGGAGATAAGAAATAAGTACAGATACAAAGACAGGATTCATTATAAGAATGGGCTATTGCAATTATTAGAGACCAGAAAGTCCCATGATAGGCCGACAGTGAGCTGGAGAATCATGAAAGCTAATGATATGATCCCATCCAAGTCTGAAGGTCTGAGAATCAGGACCTGGAGCTCTGATGTACAAAGACAGGAAGAGACAGAGCCCTACTGTCCAAGGGCAGGAGGAGATGGATGTCCCAGCTCAATAAAAGAATGAATTTGTCCTTCTTCAACCTCTATTTTTCTTACATCCGGGCCCAAAAAACGGATGGTGTCAATTCACTTCAGTGAGAGCAGACCTTATTTACTCAGTTTGTGAAGACAAATACTAACCTCTTCCAAAACCATCCTCACAGACACATCAGAAATAATGTTTCCCAGCTATCTGGATATCCATTAATCCAGCCGAATTGACACATAAAATTAACCATCACATTTTCCAAAAGATGGGTACTCCATGAGAAATGGCACCCTGCTTGCCGTCTCCATGCCCAGCACCCAGTGGGCACCCAGTAATCACTCTTAGCTAAAGTGCAATGGGTTGAGAACAAGAACTTCCCTGAAGAAGCAAGCTGGAACAATTTCAAACCATTGCAAAGTTACTCTTGAAACAGGGGCATGCATCTGAGTTCATGGGACTTGGAGACCACCTGGGAAATGTCTGCATTAACTTCCCTGTAGAAAATACCATTTACTATTTATTAAAGCATAAGTAATTTAAATGTAATGATTTTAAGGCTTCACATATATTATAGATAGATAGATAGATAGATAGATAGATAGATAGATAGATAGATAGATAGATGATAGATAGATAGATAGATACTCTCAATAGTAACTTTAGAATTATTTACAACTTTGATGAGCAAATAAAAATATTTTTTCAAGTGGAATATTTAATCACCGACATTGTATAGTACTATCAGGACATAATGGTGAGAAAGCCAACTTTCAGTCCACTTTAGTATGGATTTTAGATTGTCTTCAGATAATGGACCCTTTTGTTGCTTGACCCAGAACCGTTCCCTCTCACCGCCAGAATGAACTTGGCATTCACTGGCATTGCACAACTTTGACAACGTTGGGCAGAGTGTGAGTCCCTGTGAACTGTGAGCTCCTGGTAAACCTCCCAACTCTGGCTTTTCTCCTCTATGAAATGCATATACTAATTCCTTCCTTGTGGGAGATTTTGAGGATTAAATGAAAGTATAGTATTTTCAGTACTCAGTAACAGTCTATGCTGTTACTTGTTTATTCATCTTTTCATTTTAAGCAATAAAAAACAGCAGATGATGGATTTGATTATAAAGATATTACATTGAATCAGTCATCTCTTTAGTCTCAGCTGTACCACCAGGGGTCCTTAGGACCTCAGGAAGTGTTTACTGGAGGCTTAATGGAAGTTGGGATCTTTTCCCCTATCTCGCCTTCCCCCACGTTCCACAGTTGGGTCTCAGGTGGGCAGTAAGAGAATGGGGTTCCACCTCAGGCTCTGGACTAGAGAGGGCACCCAGCCTCTGAGCCTAGTACTCGCTTTTGCCTTGCTTTAGCTTTCTACTGGAAACGCAAAGTAGACAGAGCATAAATCTGAGAGCAACTGGAGACAAGTCTCACTCACAGTGCCTCTTCTCATGAGCTGTGTGACTCTGGACATGTTACTCAACATCCCTGAACTTAATTACTCTTGCCCACCCAGGGGGGTAATATGCCCCTTTTCATGGGGTTGTCATGATAAGCAAAAGCAAAGGCATTGTATTCCTAACACGATGTTCGGAACAAAGCTAGCACTCAAAGTCAGTTATTATTTTGCTAATGTCTCCTCTCTAGCCTTTGGATACAAGTGTGGGAGGAGAGTCCGGGAAGGAAGAAGGGAGGAGAAGAGAGAGACTTGAAAGACAGATCACGCACTGTCTGCAGAACGCAGCAGATTTCTTGGAAAAATCATAAAGAGCGAGAAGCAGCATATAGCCCAGGCTGTGTCCATGGCCACGGGCTCAACCCTGCTGTTTGCAGATGGGGAAATTCTGGAACTGCAAATATTAGACCGAAGTAAACGTGGCTTTTGTGAATTTCTTCTGGGCTGCTTTCTGAGAAGTGTCGCTCTGTGTGCCAGCTCCCCACCTCCCCATCTGTGCCCTCGTCTCCTCCGGAATGCGGTCCTCCTGGCGGAGCCTGAATTGTTTCCCGGGTGATGGAGATGTCCTTGGCTCAGGGCTTGCTGACTTGGCTGAATGGCTGCTCAGCCCTTAATGACCAGGGACTCCTGATGCTCAAGGGTGCTCTGGCATCAAGGTGGCATCAAAGCTGGTCTCCCCCAGGGGGTTGCCCAGCCCTCCTCCCTCGTCAAGATTCTCACTAATTTTCAATATTTCCAAGGCATCCAGTTCAGAGACCCTAGGACTATTCATCATAGCATTTGGTGGTTTTTCTCTAACCTCAGAAAACCCTACTTAGAAATGTGGTGTGTGTTTAATGGTATCCCATAGACCGGGTTCCAGTCCCAGATCTGCTTCTTGGTTATGAAACTGTGGAAAAGTCACTTCTATCCGGCTCTGAGCTTCAATTCCCTTGCAGAATTAAAATGGGGCAGGGGAAAGAAAATGGCATTCTACTTATCTCCGTATCATGTAACAAACTACCCCAAAACTCAGTGACTTAAAGCAATAGTTTATTATTGTTATTATTTCTTATAGAGGCTGGCTGGGCTCAGTCAGACAGCTCTTGCTTGGGGTGTTTAGGGTCATGCAATTATCTGGAGTGGCAGTTATTATGACTAGGTTGGACATCAAAGGTGGTTCACTCACAGGACTGGCATTCGATGTTGGCTGTCATCTGGGGGCTTGATTGAGACTGTTGACTTGAGAGCTAACATGTGTCCTATCCACTTTATGGGCATTGTTCACTGTGAAGGGGACGAGATGACAGAGAAAATGGCCCAAAAGGGAACATTCAAGATGCTCCGACAGAAGCTTCACTGGCTCCTATGATCTAGTTTTAGAAGTGCCAGAACCTCACTTCCACCCTATTCTCTCAGTCACAAGTCATTACGGCCAATCCAGATTCAAAGGAAGGAAAATGGATGTCATTGCTTGAAGGGGGAAGGGCAAGTTCATGATGGAGAAGAGCAGGTGAGAGGAGATACTAGGGCAGCCATCTTTAGAAACTGAAATCTGCTACCAAAAGGCACAAAGAAGGACAACTGGTTCCCTGTCAATGTAGAGAGGGAAGTCTTGTGATGTTCCAGTTCCATTTGATTCTGTCTGCTCTCACCTCTGTAGCTCTGTGTCAATAGAAGATGTGTTTTAGTCTGGCAATCTACATCTTCATTCACTGAGTGGCTTCTAGGGAAAGAGAGTGGTGTCTTTTTTCAGCCTCTGCCTGTGGCCTATGTCCCCAATCCCTTGACCAGACATGGTGCCACCATACTTGATTGACATTAGAGCCTTTTCTCCATTCTTGCCTCCTTCTCTAATTTCCAGTGTTCCTTCCCAAAGGACCCAGGAACCACTGGGATGTTCTACACCCCCCCGCCTTTCTCTGAGGCCTGAAAAGAACTGGGGATTAGAATAGAGATGACCCCATTTTTCTATCCAAGTATACTGTACCATAACCCAGAATCTGTAAATCTCTCAAATGAGAAAAACGTCAGATGGAAAGTGGCATCACTACAGGGTGCAGATCACACCCCTTAAACAAACACATTTATGGCATTTGTTAACTTTCTATGGGCATAACAATTACCACAACACTACAACTTACCAAATTTATTAGCTCACAATTTTGCAGGTGGATGTCCAGGAAACATTCGCTGAGTTCTGTCCTCAGGCTATCACAAGATCAAATTCAAGGTGTTAACTGAACTTTCGTTTGAAAGCTATGGGGAAAATCTACTTCCGAGAAAACTCGGGTCCTAGCAATGTAAATTTTTAAAATACTTTTGTTGGTGTGTTGTAATTATACATCAGAACGAGGTTAAGAGTGGTAGAAACATACAAGCACACAGCACTTGTGTGTTTCCCGCTGGGTCCTCCCCACTGCACCTCAACATACATGGTATTAAAATTGGTATTGATAACTTCATCTATGGACGTAGGATTATTTAAACTGTTCCCTTCATCAAATCTCCCTTTCTACTTCCCTCCCCAAATCTCCTTCTACTATACTATTCGTATCTGCCTTATTTGTCTGAAGTCCTTTTTTTCTCCCAATTTCTCTCTAGTTTCCACATATGAGTGAAAACATGACCCTTCACATTCTTGAATTGGTTGATCTCACTTAGCATAACAGTTTCTAATTCCTGCAATCAATTTTCCTGCAAATGACATAACTTTGGTTTTCTTTATAACTGAGTAAAATTTCTTTGTGTTTATATACCATAGTTTTGTAATCCATTCACTTGTTGACAAATACCTAAACTGGTTCCATAGTTTGGCTATTGTGAATGTAATTTCTTGAAATTATAAGACAGAGGTCCTCATTTCCTTACCGGATATTTACCAGGTTCACTCTGAGTCTTTGGGGACTGCCTGCATGCCTTGCCACGTGGTTCCCCCATCTTCACGTTAACAACACAGAACTTCTGTGCCTAATCTTCTTGCTTCATGTCTCTGACTTCGTGTCAGACCTTTAAACTCAGATGTAAAGGGCTTGAATGATTAGATCAGGCCCCAGGTAAACTTTTTATCTTAAAGTAGAATGATTTGGAATCTTACATCTGGAAAATCCCTTTACTTCAGTGCCTAGATTACTGCTTGCTGTAAAACTGGAAGAAGGTATGCATATACCAGGACCCAGAAATCTTGGGGACCACCTCAGAATTCTGCCAATTACAACATGCTTCACTCCTATCCAATAGCAACACCAGGGAAGGCCTAAGTGTCTGCAGTTGGGCTACATCCAGCTGGTAAATGCCCTCAGCCCCCAGATGTGATTCTGTAGAGACCCTCTCCCCCCACGCACACACTTGGCTTCCAAGAGGGGATATGTCTCATCCTACAGAAAGTTGGCAGTTCCCACAACCCCTTATTCTTCTGGTTTCTACCACTCTTGTTCTCACAACTGTTAATTATAAGCTACCCAGGTCATGATATTTTATTATAACAGCCTGGACAGACCAAGACAGTGTGTTAGAGTTTATAATTTTTCTAATCATTCAACAGTGACCTAAAATGTCAACTTTTGCATGTAATCACATTGTAAATAGAAAAGAACCCTGTCTGGTCATTTAAGAAATTGTTCTTAAAAGCAGAGATAGATGGGCTTTATCTTTGTTGGAATGTTTGGGTCCCCTCCATTCTTCCCACAGCTAGACACACATCTGTATACATATATGCACATGCACAATGCCCATTACACATTAATGTGCATATGTATATACACCTGTGTGTGTGCACGCACAACCACACATACACCCTTGCGTGTCTGGATTTGCCCACCTTTACTAGAAGAGATCATATGCTGTGTAGGTTCCTCAGACCCCATGATCTGCTTTTTAACCTTCATTTCTAACCTTTCTTTTTATTTGTCTTTAATAATGCTGGCAATAAAGCTGCATCTGTAGAGTGTCACTACAAGCCAGGCACCTTTTCATCCCTCTACTTTAGATGAATAAATTGAGGCACAGAGAGGTAATACATGGTGACCTAGCTCCTCTCCTGGGTTAGTGCTGTGTGTTGTCTACAATCCTTCTTTACATGTGCTCATGGGTTGGCATGATTTTAAATCCCAGCCCTATTTTGATAACTCCAGGACTCCCATTTCTAACCCAGATTGCGTTTTCTCATATAAACAGTGGCACAATCATCATTTCTACTTAGAAGTCTTTCAGATATCTCAGATCTAATGTGATGGAAACAGAATGCCCTTCTTTCTCCTACCACATACCACAAACTCATTCAAAGCAGTTACTTGTCGGGCCCTACTCTCCATCCCCACTGTTGTTCAGTCCAAAATCAAGTGATTTTCCATGAGTTTTCCTTTTTTGTTTCCCCTCTCCTAAATCATGTATTCCAGCAAGCCCTGTCAATTTTACCTCTCCCAAACCCCCCTAATGGATCCCCACTACTGTCTCTCTTGTCCAGTTCAGCTGAGAGATAAGGGTCCCCTGACCCTTATCTACTCAGTCTACTTCCACTCAGTCCAAGGGCTCTCCTCTCCTTAAAGCAAAATCCATTCAAACACTTCCCAGATTGACACACAGTAGATTACACCATCAGGGCACATGCTTTTCTGATCAGTCTTAGAAAACACAGGAGAATTTCCCAAAAGCTGACTGAGAAATGCCACTGACCAAAAGATGGCTGAGAAATGCCACCAGATGCTATTTTCAAAAACCTTGTGGCTAATGAATTGGATAGCCTGAAAATACTGAAAACAAATCATGGTGCTACACGGTAAGGGGTGGATGAGTCTCATCAGGCTGCCTGTTTGCAGACCCTGGACACCAGCCTGCACCTAGCCATCAGGGACTTGCTCATTTAGCTCCGGTCAACCTGGTTGGAGCCAATGGCTTCCTCGTCCCCCTTGAATCCAACTCTGGCTCTGCGATGGTGGCCATATCCCAGAGGTGGGTGACAGGAGTAGAGGTGGGAAACAGGTCCACAAAGCAGTGTCAGACCTAAGGGAGTTCAGGATGAAGGAGCTGGGTTTTGTTACGGTGGTGCAACAGAAAGGAGTCCTAAATAACCCCCTCCCACTCAGGTGAACAGATCACCGTTGTGAGCAATGAAAGGTATCTCATTTAAGTTTGGTCGGATGGGCCAGCAGAGCCACAGTGCCCAAATCCCAGCTTGAACGGCAGGATGAGGAGCAGTCACGCAGGCAGGAGTCACAGTCAGCGGGTGCATCTGAACAACATGGAAGGTGCAGAACATGATGGAATGGAAGTATGGCAAGAATTCAGAACCAGATCAATTCAGTGTGCTCAGAAAGAGCTCATGGAGAATTTGACATTGAAATCATCTTTTTATTTTTTTTTTCCCCAGGAGATCTCTGGGCATAAAAGAAATGGAGGGATAACTTTGCATGTACAGAACAATGTAATAAATGGGGATGGGTACGTGTTGATGGGCCTAGCAATCCAGGCTAGTCCAGTCACGGCCGAGGTGCAGATTTGGAGGGAGAAGACATCACTGTCTGGTGATACCAGGCTTCAGTAGGAAAACAAAATCAAGAGAAAGGATGTAGCCAAGGGAGATGGCTCTGAATGCACCTCTGGGTTTTCTTCTGGGTTCTGAAGCTCTCTCCTTGGCTTACATCTTCCAGGACACAACCTACAGCCCTTGCTCTGTATTCATTGGTATTGTTTTATGATGTCAGAATCTAGCTTTCTTTTAGGACACTCAGGACATGAAGCTGAGTGAAAAAAACAAAAAAAAAACTGAAAATCGCCTTTCTATGTTTGAACGTGTCCTCTCCTAAATCCAAGTGTTGCCAATGGGACAGTATTGTGGGGTCTCTGAGAAGTCAGTCGGCAGTGAGGGCTCTTCCCCTGTGAACAGGACTGAGGCCGCTGTAAAAGACACTTCACGGAGCACCTGATCGCTTGCCCTTCCACCTTCCGCCGTGTGAAGGCGCTGCGTCTCTCCCCTCGAGAGGATGCAGCCAGAGGCGCCATCTTGGAAGCAGGCAGCGGCCGTCACCTGTCAGCGCCTTGAGCTTGAGCGTCACCTAATGAACTGTGAAAAATAGACCTCCGTTCTTTATCAGCGCCTCAGACTGTGGCATTCAGTTTGTAGCACAAACGGACAAGGACACACCTGTAAGCCAATCATCCAAAAAAGAACCTTTGAAGAATATCTGGTTGATATTATTTGGGCATTTTATCTACGTGTGCATGTGTGTGCTTAAGTGTATAACCAAAATTAGGATATATATATTTTTTTTTTTCCCCTGCCCTGCTTTTCACGTCTGTATTACCTTCATCAGACCTATACTTTAATTTCCATGCATATCCATCCATCTCATACTACTTAGTGGCTGACTCAAATTTCATTGTGTTCAAACATGATATAGTTCAGTTGCTTCTAATTTTTCCTTTTTAAAAATACGCTACAGTGACTATCCTCATACTCATACTTTTTACACTTGTCTAAACATTATTTTAGGATGACTCCCTAGAAGTTATTTTAGTTTTCATTAAAGATAGATGTACTTTTAGGAATTTAGGATATACCACCAAAATGTCTCTGTTCTTTTTTTTTTTTCGGTATTGGGGATTGAACTCAGGGGCATTCTACCTCCAAGCTATACCCCCAGCCCTATTTTTTATTCTTTATTTTGAAACAGGGTCTCACTAAGTTGTGGAGTGCCTCACTAAGTAGCTGAAGCTGGCAGAGAACCTGGATCCTCCGGTCTCAGCCTCCCAAATGCTGGGATTACAAGTGTGCGCCACCACGCCCGGCTTCAAAATGTCTCTGTTAAGCAGTAACTCAGGTTGCCCATTTTCCCACCGCCTAGCAAACACTGGCAATTTTCATTCTCCTGTTTTCTTGTAGCGAAATGAGCATGCAGGAATATATCATTACTGATATATGGTGAGCTTTATTCAGTCTGGAAATCTGTCCCCTCACGCATATGGATTCGGGGAAGTCACTATCTCTTTTTGCATCATAGCTTAATTCGCCTGTTTCTGCCATCTTGGAAACATTCCTGCAGGTGTCTAAGGTAAACCCTGCAGGGGTTGGGTGGTGTCTAAAATGGCAATTGCAGCTGGGCAGGGACTCTCCTTAATTCTTCTCCTGAGGCATGGCTGGATCCTCTGTCTGGCTCCTTCCCCTGACCTGCTCATCTCTGATCTAACAACTACTAAGGAGATCAAACTTTTTAATATACTTATGGATCATTTATAGATTTTCTTTAGGAAATGACTAGCTCATATTCTCTGTCTCTCTCTCCAATGGAATATTTGCCTTTCTTTTTGTTTTCTATTGATAGAAAGTTATTTTTATAAAGACAAGCTTTGGCCACTTACATTATAAAAAACAAAATCCATTCCAGTTTGTCTTTGACATTTTAATTTTGTTTGGGTATCTTAACCATTTAAAATATGTTTTGTGTGATGCAGCTGTATTTAGCCATAGTTTATTTTATGGTTTCTGCCTTTGGGGTCATGCTTTGAGAAGCCATCATCACCCTGTGATTAGGTAAATGTAAGCCAAATGTCAGCACAGCCCCTACTTCTACGGCATCTGCAGTGGAAAACTCTGTATGTAGGAAGCTAATCCACTCACTAGTTTCCACGATAAATCTGCTCATACCAGCTGCTTTGTGGAGACTGGGAAAAGGTAGGATGGAAGGATTTCATGAAGAAGGAAACATCCCCACAAAATAAAAGCATGGTTGCACACACCTGTAATCTCAATACTTGGCAGGCTGACACAGGAGGATCGCAGGTTTGAGAACAGCCTCAGCAACATAGCAAGACCCTCAGCAACCCAGTGAGACCTTGTTTCAAAACAAAACAAAGAAAAACAAAAATGAAATAATAAAATAAATAAAATAAAATGGGCCAGAGATGTAGCTCAGAGGCCTGTGGGTTCAGTCTCTAGTACCACAGGGCGCGGAGGAAGGGGGAGGGAGTACAGGGCATCCAACCATCTTTTTCTCTTCTTGCAAAATCTCTCCATTTTCTTCTCCAGTGAGCACCAAAAGTTCTTTTATTATGCAGAGCAATTAATGAGCCATCTTTTGATTTGTAAGCATTCCTTGAGAGCTTTGGTCTGGAACCCATTCAGCCTGCCAGGTATTTCTCCCAATCACGGAGAATTACTGCCTTCCCAAAGATTTTATAGAAGACATTTTCCTTCAGCTCATGGCATAAATACATTCTAACATTATATATATTTTAGCAATTTTGTACTAAACATTTGAATGTTTACTCTGCCCAGATATTTTTTTTTTTTTTTAATCTGGAGTGTAAAGTTGAAAGATAATTTTTGGAGTTCTTGTCTCTCCTATCCCCCCCCTAGATTATCACTAGACTGAGTATGGTAGGATAGCAGATGCATTTGTTCCTCTTTGAGCCTCGCGTCTGACACATAGTAGGTGCTTAATAAATAAATATTGAATACATGAGAAAGCTGCAGTGAAAAGTTATTGGGGTTAAATTGTTACTCTCCCCAACTCAAGTGAGGCATTGCCCTCTTCAAATGAAACTTAAGAACTCCTTCTCCACTGGATGGTTTGGAAATTTTCCACCTTTGTTTAAAAGACTGTGTAGTGGAAGACTTATAACCTGCTCTCTCTCTCTCTCTCTCTCTCTCTCTCTCTCTCTCTCTCTCTCGTGTGTGTGTGTGTGTGTGTGTGTGTGTGTGTGTGTGTGTGTATGTGTGTGTGTGATACTGGGGATTAAACTCAGGGGCATTCTACCTCCAAACTACACCAGCAATCCTTTTTTATTTTCTGTTTTGCAAACAGGGTCTCTTGCTAGGTTACTGAAAGTCTCTCTAAGCTGCTAAAGCTGGCCTTGAACCTGCAATCCTTCTGTCTCAGCCTCCCAAGCACTGGGACTAAAGGCATATACCACCCGGCCAGGACTCTGCATCTCTTTTCAGTACAGCATCTTGATTCTCTTTTGTGAAACTGAGCATGAGCTGCTTTGGGCCAGTCAGAACGCTGTATCCTCATGGCTCTTGTCATTGTTTCAGGGATGAGTGTGTGACTCAAGTCAGATTAATGGGAAATTTTTCAGAAATTTTAATGGCCGTCTCAGGAAGGAGATATTCTCTTTGCCTAAGGGTGGGGGTAAAAATGTGATAAATGGGTAGAGTATGTACAGATGGCTTATGGAGACCCTAGAATATGCCGACATAGAGGAAAGTAAAACTGAAAGACAAAGAAAAGTATTTCTTAAAAGATGATTTAAATACTTATTCTAGCCTGAATAGTTCATTTGTGAGAATGAAAAACTCCTTGCTTAGGATTAAGCAAAAATGAGTTAGGTTGTTGGCCACCACATCCTCAGATTTTATTTGCCATCTTGGAATTAGGATAGTCTAACACTCTACCCCTTGTGTCACAGACCCTGGCTTATCAACACAAAGGCCCCCAAATTATTGGCAATCCTGGCCATTGTAGCCCCAGTGTATCCTGTGGGCTTTCTGGAGTAAACTGGAGTCCATAAGCAAGTATCATCTTGGAATAGAGCGTTAGGTAGCATTGATTAAGACCCTACTAAGTGTCACGCATCATGAATACTTTCATTAGCTCCAGACCTTCTACTAATTATGTAAATTACTCATGAGGAGCAGAGGGTTTTTACTAGAAGATCATATGAAATACAGAAGTTGCACGGGTCATAGCTGAGAGGTGTGGTGGTTATAAGGATCATATCTGGAGCTGGACTGTCCAGACTTAATTATCTAGTTTTGCCACTATCTAGTTGAACATCTAGTTCTACCACTTAATAGCTACAAAACCTAAGAGAAGTTACATTCTTCATTTATAGATGTGGCTAACAACAGAACCACCTTACAGAGTTGCTTAAGGGACTCGATGAGCTAATAACGTAGATACAGTGCACAGGGGCTGCCACTCGGTACCGCTCAGTAGGAGTTAACTCTGAGAGTTCCCTGTTGTGTCAGGGTTAAGATTGGAAAACAGGAGACCCTAAGAACACAGCCACTTGGACATCCCCAAAATGACTCTGAAACACTTTAAGATAGAGTCTACAGGGTCTTGTCTTAGTTGTTGGAGGTAGAAGCCCAGCACATATCTCCCCCCCCCCAACATCTTAATCTTAGAGAGAGAAAGAGAGAGAAGAGCACCAGAGAGACAGATAGAGAAATGATAATTTCACCTTTTACATGGAAGACAGCTCCATCTCTGGGCTTCCTACTTATAGAAGCCATAAAATCTCACTTTGCCTTCAGCAAATTTGGGTAGTAGCTCTTTGAAAACTGAAATGACTCTGGCAAATGGAGTATCTCCTAAACATTTGAAGGACTTTGTAGTTAAATATTACTCTTACTCCAATTCATAATGAATTATATGTCTCAGCCCCCTCCCCCCAAAAAAGGTCATCTGCATTCATTCATTCATTCATTCATTCTATAAATTCCTATTGAGTATCTTCCCCGTGGCCATGTGACTTACCTTCTTTCTAAACTGGCTATGCCATTAGCCAGTGGAGGCCTCAGTTCACCACAATCTCTCTTTCTTCCTCCATAAAATGGTGCTAAGCACTCCCGACTCCCAGGATGGCTGTGGTGCCCAAATACAACTTAGAATTCGAAAACTCTGAAGTACTTTATGAATGTGAGATGATATGTTCTGGAAAGAAATCTAAGCAGGCAACATGACTTCTACACTATTGTAAGTAGTGGTTTTACAGCTCCTTTGGGGAGCAGGTAAAATATAATGGTTGGTTAAAACGCCTGTGGCAAATTAGACTTGCCACTAGGGCTCCATATGTGAGTTAGCATAGGGTGGCAGATGGTGATGAACATGCTAAGACTGAAGTTGCCTATTGATTATGTGGATTTTTTTTCCATAGGCTTTCTAGAGTCTTGCAAGAATTCTTTCAAAGGCAGAATACAGCAATTGAAGTATACTTCATCACACCATAGAATAAGGTAGAACGTGATAAGCATAATAAAAAGTCAACAAAGAGACTTCTTAAAGCACTAACTATGTGCTAGGCATTATACTAAAGAACTCCATAAGAATTTGCCAATTAAATTACACAGCACTCTACAATTTTTTTCTCACTTTCTAGCTGATGAAACTGAGGCTCAGAGAAGTTACATGTCCTGCTGCATCTCATAGCAGTAGTAGATAAAAATGCAAGTCTGGAGAGAAGCTGGTTTTCTTGTGTGTGTGTGTGTGTGTGTGTGTGTGTGTGTGTGTGTGTGTGTGTGTGTGGTGCTGGGGATTGAACCCTGGGGCATTCTACCTCCAAGCTATACCCCTGGCCCCTATTTTTTATTCTTTATTGTTAAATAGGGTCTCACTAAGTTGCAGAGAGGCTCACTAAGTAACTGAAGCTGACCAGTAACCTTCAATCTTCCCGTCTCAGCCTTCCAAGTACTTCAAGCGTGCACCACCACGCCTGGCTTGTGGTTTTCTTAGTGCGTGTTTCCTGAGAAGCCTTTGTAGAGGAGCAATAACCAAAGATGTTTCAGAGTTGGTAGGACTTGGACAGAAAAAGTTGGGAAGGAAGAGCAGCCATTGGGAGCAGAGTGAATAGCAGGAAGCAAGACAGAGATTTAGAGAGAGTAGGATGCATGCACGGGAAACCAAAAGCAATAGTCATTTGGAATAAGCTCTTTGGAGTAAGGGAAATATTAAGATTGAAAGAGCATTCTGGGGGCATGTTATAGACTTGGAAGGCAGGTCAAGGGTCTAAGGCTATTTTATGGACAGCGAGGAGAAACAGAAAGCTAAAGGCATACAATGGCATCCTCAAACTGCTGCCTAGGCTGTGCAGAGTGGGTGACAGGATGATCCTGGGGTCAGGGAGGCTGAGCAGGAGGCTAACCCAGCAGGGCAGTGAGACAGACTTCATGCCTACAAGAGACCCATAAAGAGGAAACAGGATTGTGAACCCCAAGGACTCTCTCTTCTGCTGTCCTATAGCAGAATATTTGAGTGTTTCTTTTAAGCTTTATTTATTTATTTATTTGGGCTTAAAATCTAATCAAGTCTGTGACCGCCTTTCACATTGCACAAGCACAGGGGCAAAGAAAAGACTACTCTCCCTGCAGCTTCTTGTGATTCCTCCTCCAAAACTCCCTCTGCTTGCCAAGAATGTGCTGGTGTGAGCCAGCCAGTCTGGCAACACCCCTCTTCTTCCTCCAGGAGCCCCACCCCCACCACTCACGGGATCCCAAGCTCCATCCAAAGTTAGAAAACCTATAGGCACCCCCAGGTTCCCATTTGCTCCCACTCCCTCCCAGTTCAACAAGTTTGGCCTTCCAGCTGAAAACTGAATATTTTGGACTTTGAAGAAAACACGCTCTGTTTTCCCTGGTGGCATCTCCAGAGTGGAGAGAAATAGACTGGTCTTTGTTACTCTCTCCCTGGTAGGAGATTAGGGGCAGTGCCCAAAGCTGGGGAGGGGGTGGGTGACAGGAGGTGAGGTCTGGTCAGTTGACTTAGCATAAGGCCTGTATTGTCCTCGCGGCCTCCTTTGGAGAAACAAAACCCTTCAAGGGGCTGAGCTGGCCACTTGGGCTCAGAGCCGGGCAGGCCTGATTACCCAGGGCTTTTTCATGAATGTCCCTCGTCCTTCTAGAGCCTCCTGAGCGTTGTAGCATAGCTACAATATTGATATGCATGCCACATGAGAAATTTCCTGGAACCAAGGGTAAAACAGAAGATCCTGGAGGATGTAAGGCAGCTGATTTGGCAAAGATGGGAAGATGGAAAAGCTCTTCTCCAGTGGGCATTCGTGACAGAACTTCCATGGAACACACACTGTCATGTGCAAAACTTGAATTTGAGCCCAAGAGCATCTACCTATAAACTCTGTACTCACTCTGTGCGTGTTCTCTTCAACATGAAGTATTATTCTCAAATGAAATCGTACATAGATCACAAACAGGTGAACTGTATCTAAAGCTCTTAGGCTGTATCTAAACTGGTAGACTAATACAAACCAAACGTGTTTGTTTAAACCTGTGCCATATATTTAAAGATAATCCACAAAACCAACGAGTCATATCTGATTAACGCCAAAAATTAAAATTGAAGGCCCAGACAACAATTACTGTTTTCTCTAAGCTTCAGCATTTAATTTTTGTTTTGTTTTGCTTTTTTTTTATTGGCCAGAATTGAACGAACTCCTTTTCTGTGCAGATAAGTAGCTGCCGATGATTAGCGGTTCTTAAACAGCTCATCTTGGTGTGTTGGCATACTTGTTCTTCAATCAGGTTAGTCCAAATTTTATACAGCTCAGCTGTTCTTAATATGTAACTCTGATTCCTCATTCCTTATCACACACTTAAATGTGCATGTCAGATGATCAGCTGTGAAATGTATAGTCGCCTAAAAAATTACCTGTGCTGGGATCATTGCTATGACCCTGTGTCTTCTATTTCAATTTTCCTTGCCCAGCCTGGTGCAAAATGCATGCATAGGTGTATTGCAAAAGGGTTTTTATATAAGACATTTTATACACGAGGACTTGAATAAACCTGAATTAAAAAAAAGAAACAAATGAAAAGCAAGAGGCTTTCCAAATCAATGACACACTAAAAAAAAAAAAAAAAAAGTTCAAATACATATATCAAATACTAGGAAAGTTTCATTGGAAGGGTTTGTTATGGTTTGAAAGTAAAATGTCCCTCAAACCTCATGCTCTGAAGACAGTCATGCTGGGAGGTGAGTCCCTGGGGGTGTGGCCTTTGGGAACTATTTATTTCCTTACCCCCCTTCCCTTGGTCTCTCTGCTTCCTGCCATCATACCCTGAAGACCTATAGCCAAGCTCCTGCTTGGCAGCTGGTGTAAATGGGCTATATGTATAAACTGAAATCTCTAAGTTCATAAGCAAATAAACCTTTCTTCCTGTAAATATTGTGACATAATCTGCCAACCCAAAGTAACTCATTGGTGACCTCAGCTGAGTTAACATTTAATCTGTAAGGCGTTTGTGTGCTATTTTTTAGAGTAGCTACAAATGCTTAGGAACTATAATAAAGGAACGCTGTAGGAATTCCTAAAGTATTTTTATATACTTATATTGGGACATTATAGTCTCACATCATAAAGTAAATCATGTTATAGTGACATACATGCACAAAGCACTTGGTAGGCCCCCTCAGCTCCCTCCCCATCCCCCCTTCCCCATACAGGGTACTGTTAAAGTATGTTTTAGACATGGCCCTAGACCCCAAGGTCTCCCTCATAATCTCCAAACTGCTTTCACACACAAGGAGAATCTGGAGACTTGGTAAAGCTGTTGTAAAGTGTCGCCCATAATACAGAAGCATTTATGTAACAACACATTCCAAAGCACACAGTTCAGTAGCCTCACATGATGATAAAGAGACATGTTGATGCAGAAGTACCTAAGCATGGCCTACCAGATTTTAAAGTCTGGATTCATTAAGTTAGTAACCAATTATTGAGCATCTGCCATGTGCTGCTAATTGTTTTAGGGATCACAGAGAGATGAATCAGTACACAGAAGAAAAAAAGTATCCTCGTGCTCACAGTGTGAAATTTCTAGTTGGGGGAACCAGATATAAAATTTTTGGAAGGACAAGTGCAAAGAGGAGATATAATTAAATGCACATCCAATCCCAAACTAGTAGAAAAACAATAAAATGTCAAGTAGAATGGGAACTGGGAGAATTAAAAGAGGAGGTTGTTTTGGTGAGTAGCTAAGGACATCCTCTAGACTGGGCAGTCAGAGATCTCTTGGAGAAAGTGATGTTCAAGTTTACAACACACACACACACACACACACACACACACACACACCTACCTTTACAACTTTTCTTAAGCATGTACAAAGGTCAAGGAATTATACAATGAATCCTCATATACCCTAACATCAATAGTTTTCAATATTTGACAGCTTTTTTTCATTTGTCTTCCTTATATTTCCTATACTTTTCCTTTTTGTTGTTGTTCTTAGAGCATTGTATAGCAAAGTCAGCATATCACATTCTTTATCTCAGAAACACTTTGGCATTTCTAACAAATCAAGATTTTTAAACAACCCCCAAATCACAATCTCATTAACACATCTTAAAAACAATACTCCAGAGGATGGGGTAATAAGACACCATCTTGGAAGCAGAGACTGGACCTTCAAAAGGCATTGAAACTGCTGTCACCTTGACCTTGGACTTCCAACCCCCAAATTAGGAGGAATAAATTTCCATTTATAAGTTACTCACGGTTGTGGCATCTTTTCATTGTTATTGTTTCATACCTGAAAATACAGAATTTTACATCTTGAATTTTTAAAATCTGGGTAACTACTATAATTCTATAAAACTCTACATTCAGGTGAAGACTTGATATAGCCCTCTGGCCACTGGTTGTCAATCTTTGGTTGTTACTTCAAATGATAATTAGGACCTTGGGCAAAGGCAATTTGCCTGGTGTTTGAACCCTCATTTCACCAATTACTAACTGTGTGGCCTCAGAGATGTCCTTACCCTCTCTGAAATTCAATTTTAAAAAAATAGTCTATGATAGGGCAAAGTGTAGTCTTGCAAAAGATAAACCCATATGCTAATTCTTGGAATTGTGAACGTTCCCTTACTTAGAGTCTTGAGAAGTCATCCAATTAAAAGGCTTAGAATGAGATCCTCCTAGATTGTCTAAATGGGGCCAAATCCAATAAATGTCCTTATAAGAGACATACAGGGAAGAAGGTGATGTGAAGACGGAAACAGATCAGAGCAATGAGGCCACAAGCTAAGGATTGCCAGCAGGCACCAGGAGCTGGAAGGAACAAGGAATAGGTCCTCTTTAGGGAGTACATCCCCAGAAAACCTTGCTTTCAGGTTCTGGCCTCCAGAAAAGGAGACAATGTATTTCTATTACTAAAGCCACCAAGTCTGTGAGCATGTGATATGGCGGCTACATGTCTTTGAGTGGAAGCAGAGGGAAATCAACTATTTGAGGAAAATGTTGACTTTGTTTGTGACTATTTCCTTGATTCACCTGCAGGTAGATGTGGCATGGCCATCTGTATTTGTTAGTTGTAAAACATAACAACTCTCCTCAAAACTGTTTAACAAAGAGGGACATTGACTGGTTTATGTCACTGAAAAGTTCAAAGAGTTACTTGCTTCAGGCATCGATCAGTCCAGGTGTTCAAATGTTATCATAAAATGGTTGCCAGTCCTCTCTCCAGCTATACTTTCTCTTATGTCGTCTTCTTAGTTTGTCAGTTTCAATTTTTCACTTTTTTTTTTTTTTTTTTGTCTAGAGGATGGCGAATGCTCACTGAGCAGCCTGGGTTATATGTCCTTGTGTGTTGTTAGGCCATAGGTAGATATTTTAGTCTGGTTTTGCTGCTATAACAAAACACCTGAGACTGGATAATTTATAAATAGAAACTTTTTCCTCACAGTTGTGGAGGCTGAAAGTCCAAGGTCAAGGTAGCAACAGTTTGAATGACTGCTAAAGGCCCAGTCTCCTTCCAAGATGGCCTCTTGTTTCTACATCCTCTGGAGCTGATAAATGCTGTCTCCTCACATGGTAGATGACAAAAGTTTACAAAAAGGGACTGAGATTGTTTCTTCCAGACCTTTTATATGGCATTTATCTACTCATGAAGGTGAAGCCATTGATACTTAATCATGTCCTCAAACACCTCGCTTCTAAATACCACCAAAATGTGGATTAAGTTTTAATACACAGGATCAATGCATGGGATTGCATGAAACTGAAGAGCTTCTGCAAAGCAAAGGAAACTATCAAGAACCTCAACAGAGAACCTACAGAGTGGGAGAAAATTTTTGCCAGCTACACTTCAGATAGAGGTTTAATAACTAGGATATACAAAGAACTCAAGAAAATCTCAACTATGAGAGCAAACAACCCAATCAAAAAATGGG
>PVLC010023541.1:0-25537 GCA_004027655.1 Graphiurus murinus
AGCAGTGCTCTCCCGACCAAATCCCCTCCTCAGGGCCTTCGAAGACTTGATTTTTGTAGGAACCTTTAAAATGATCTCAAATGCCATCTTCTATCCCCTAGTCTTCTATCAGAGTCAGCACCCGCCTCCTGGTGGCTCCGTGTGAGGCCCCCAAGCCACAGTCACAGTGACTTCCCCCCCAACCCCCTTCTTCACTGCAACCTCGCTGGTCATCCTTCAGGTCCCCCCGTGAGCTGTCACTGGCACCACCCCAGGCCCTTTGCACATGCTGCTTCACTTTATAAAGACCTTCTCCTGCTGGTCTTGCTGTTCCTCCTCTCCTCTGGGTCTCAGCTGGGGTGCTGCCTCCCCAGGGAGGCCCTTCTTGACCTCTTCCACTCCCCAGGTATCCTTCTCTGAGATTCTCTAGCTCTGATTTCCACAGCAGGTGTCAAAGCCGTGGTCTCTTTATGCATCTATGTCCCTTGCCCTTTGCTTTCTCCTTTATCAGAATTATTCTCCACGACAAATGGACCTTGTGGGTTCCTCATGGCTGTGTGCCCAGGACAAAGCACTGTGCGTGGTACTGGGTGGGGGCTCAGAAAAAAATTAACACAGGTGCCTCGCACACTGTTCTCATTTCTGCTTTAAGCATCACCTCCACGAGAGCTCCTTCGACCAGCACGTGAAGGCAGCTCCCCTCCCTGCCCCACTGTTCCCTTCCTGTTGTCAGCAGAACACAGCTATCCTGAACACGTGTTTGTACTTTTGCGTGCTGAATCTCTGCTCTGCACCGGAATGTCCAGCCTTGACCTAGACGGTGGGCTCGGCTCATCTTGATTATCTTATTCTGCAGGTGACTATAGGAAGCACTCAGTCAGATCTTTGGAACACAGGCATGGACAGGCCCGTCCTCTGACACCCGGGGTGGGTGGCACCCTGAATTAAAGAGAGAAATCACAGCTGAGTGTGACAGTGCATTACTATAATCCCAGCATGTGGGAGGATTGCAGGTTTGAGGCCAGCCTCAGCAACTTAACAAGACTCTGTTACAAAATAAAAAATAAATTTAAAGAAAGGACTGGATGTGTAGCTCAGGGGAAGAATGAATTCCCTGTAAAACACACACACACACACACACACACACACACACACACACACACACACGGAAGAAGGAAAAGGGAGGAGAAAGGAAAGGCAAGATTGCACATGCAAAATGAGTTAGGAAAAGAGGTTTATCTAAATTCTCAAGAGCTGATGCCTTTCAAACCAATGAGAACACTCTGCAGATGGCGGCACCTTTTTGCTAATTAGTCGCCTGACTACGCTTCCTGCTCCACTGCTCTGCTGGGAGCTTCGGCCTCTTCATATCACAGAGATGTAGCGGTATTGTGTTCGACAGGGAGAATAGAAAGATAATACCACGCATCCTCCAGCATGCTGGAGCAAAGATCTTTTTTAAGAATTAGCCAGAGTGGCTGGCGCGCAACCCCGCACCCTCCACTGTCACCCAGACAGACCCGAGGTGGCACCACGCAGGCCTCTGTCCTATAAACACCGAGTTTTGAGGAATTCCATTTCATCCCATAAAAAAAAAGAAATGGCACATTTACATGTCTATACACACATGGTGAATTATCCCTTACCAGGACGACATTTATTTTGACTCGGCGATAATGAAATCCACGAGCCCAGGCACAGGTCTGGTGATAAGAAGGGTTTTTTTCCATAGTTTCTGCGCTCTACATTCCAAACCCCACACCTCCTCCTCTTCTGGCATGTGGAGTTTGGCACAGTGCATGCGCTGCCCCCGAGTCCCTGGACCAGCACCCTGAGAGGGTTGAACCTCCAAGAATCGCTGCTCCAGGAAGCCCCTTCTGCGCAGAAGTGGTGGCCTTGTACAAATCTGCCACTCAGCCTAAATATCTGTGTCCCAGAAGTGCCACAGACCCTATAATACCACCTGGGGTGAGAGCAACTTGATGGGGAGGAAGTTAAACTTAACAAGACAAGGGCCTCAGTGGACCATGGTTAGACTACCTCCCCCTTGGCAAGTTTCAGGAATTCTATGGTCATGTAGACCCCTTTGCCAGACCCTGCTGGTTTTGAAAGGATCCCTATGTTAAGTGAGGGGTCATGGCAAGTCCCTTGCAATCCCACCTCGTCTGCAGTCCAGTGTAAGGAGACACCCTTCAACTGTCCCCCAGACCCTGGCTCCTGGAGGATCCTGCATCCCTAGGCTGGGCCTGGTCCCAAGGGAGCCACCCAGCAGCCATCCCCAAGCGGTCATCTGGGCCCTTGCGTGTAAGCAAGGATAGGATGCAAGTCTTACTGGCCTTGGGGAGGCAAACACGCGTGGTGAGGCTTCCTGAGGCCAGAGAGGACCCCACTGAGGTCAGGTAACAGGGCTACTCTTCACCCCTGCACAGCAGACACTGGGGAGAAAGAGCTTGTGCAGGGTAGCACGCATGCCTAACCTGCCATAGCAAATGTGCAATTATGGCAAGCAAGGTATTCTAAACACCGAGTCAGGGAAAATATGCCAAGCCGGGTCAGGGAGGAAAAAATCCTGTTGGTGACCTCAGGCCCTGCTGATGGAAAGCAAGGATAAATACTGATTCAGACAGCAGGGCCTAGTGGAGGCCTCGTTTCCATTTAAACTCCAGCTAGCATCCTGGCTGGCAGGTAGTCAGGAGCGGGTGGTGGAATTACTCTCACTGGTCTTTGTGTAGTGCCCGGGGTCTGAATAGCGTACTGACCAGTGCTCCTTAAATGTCCCCCGGGGAACTTGTGAAAATGCTCCTGTGGTCCCAGGCCCAAGGGATCTCACTGGGAAGGTGGGGAGGCCAGAGGAGGTGTGCTTCTAAGGGTAGGGTGCGGCAGCTGCTGGCTAATAGAGCCGGGCTGCCAGTGTGCTAATTTGGAACCCCATGGCAGGCAGATCATGTCTCTACCCCGACTCTTTTTGCCAAGTAGAGAAAGGTGCTGGGATCCAAGTTTCTCATAGACTCAGGAAGCAGACTGCCACATGCTGGGCTCTGGGGAGTGGGTTTTCTCTACTTGGCTCAGGAAATACCTAGGTTGACCTTGAGTAGAATAGCTTGGCGGACTGAGACCACGAGTAGCAGGACCCACCCGAGCCAGGCCTGAGACACTTGTCTGGGGCCACTTTGGGAGAGTGAGGCCCTACAACACCCCCTCCCACCATGCTGCATGGAGTTCACTGCCCGCCTAACAACTGGCCTGGCCGACTCGCTCCCCCAGACCTTACCCCTCCAACCGTACGGAATTTTGAGGAGCAATTAGTGAATCGGTTGACATCTTCCCTGAGGTTCTGGGGTCACAAAAGCTAATTAACCTTCTTCTTTCAATCCAAGCAAAGTAACAACACCCACCAGAGGCAAGTCTCCTGGAGTTAAACAAGGAGGAGGAAGAGCCATTTCTGTTGAAAACCAGAAAAAGAAGAGGTTGGCAAAGAATTTTTTTTAATAGAATAAACTCCATGTAAGGGAAGTGGTGGAAATTAAACCCATTGGAGCATCTCCCTCTACCAGTGACAGGAGAATTTCAGTGGCTGCCCCTACTCTTTGAGATCGACTTAGTCTAGCAGTTCAGTCCTCCAGGATGATACCTCTGACCTTCTTGGTCTCTGGATAATTCTGCAAGGGAACTCTTGTAGGAAGTCCCAAGGTGCCCTGAACTTGGAGTGGGACCCATTGCCCCCATGCTGGTGAGCCCACACAGGTCATGAGCAGGTCCTGGGCTGGCCGAGGGAGAAGCAGGGGCTTGCCTCAGACTTGCCTTGACCTTCAATGCACAGTGCACTCGGGGCTGGCTGGATTCAAAACATCTCCTTTATAGCCCTCTCAGAGAAGCTGCATGGCCAAGCAGCTAACAGCCTGGCTATGGTCAGAGATACATCTGAACTCCTGTTCTCCTTCTGACCTTCACTAGTCATGTGACACAGCACTGTGGCGCCCAGACTTATCACTGACCACATGACTTGGCACTGGGATTCTCAAACAAACCACTGAGGGCCACCATGCTAGTTTCCATAACAAAGCACCCCTAGCTGGGTGGTTAAAAAACCATACATTTATTGTCTCCTAATTCTGGAGATCAGATAGCTGAACTCTAGCTGCTAGCAGAGCCCTGTTCTCTTGGAAGGCTCTAGGAGATGGTCCTCCCGAGAGTGGTTCCTGGCATCCCCTGGTGCCCCTGGGGTTGTTGATACTCCTCCCCTCTCTACCTCATCTGCACAGAAACTTCTCTTCGAGGGGGTCTTCCCATTGTCTCCTCTCTGTGTCCAAATTTCCCTCTCCTTATAAGGACATAAGTGTTTGTATCACATTCATCCAGGATGACCTCAACACGATCACATCTGCAAAGAGCCTGTTTCCCACCAAGGTCATGCCCCGAGGTTCCGGGTGACATGACGTCTTGGAGCACATCTTCAAGTCAAGACACCCACTCTGGGATTTTCTGCAGGGTTGATGGTGGCATCTCTCCCCAGCTCCCATGTCCAGTGTGGGCCCTGGGGAGCGCCACTGGGTGGTGAATCTCCATTCACTCCAAGTCAGGACTTTCTATTTTCTTCCTTGGAATCCAGCATACCAATAGATTCTTGAGATACTCTTTGCTCAATATTTTATTTTTTAAAAATCCACACGTTAAAAGGGAGTGGGAGAAGTTTCATTTACAAGTACAAGGATATTTTAGGCCAGGGGGCTAGCAAGCTCCAGCCCACAGAACAAAGCAAGCCCATTTCTTGTCTTTATAAAGTTTTATGGAAACACAGCCGTGCTTGCTCATCTAGATTGTTGATGTCTGCTTTCCTGCTGTGGCAGCAAAGTAGTTATGATGGAGATGATAAGGCCTGCAAAGGTAAAATAATTCCTCTCTGGCCCCTTATGAAAGTTTGCCAATTCCTCTGTAGCCTCTGGCTTGGGCTTTTCACATGTTAAAGTCCCAGAGGAATCACCGAATTACCTATTCCTGGTCCCAGGACACTTAAGCCACCTGGGAGTGGAATCAGCAGCAGGTGTCCTGAGTAGAAGGAGCCACAAAGACAGGAGGAAGCTGGGCAGACAAAGCGATAGAGCGGAATCTGGAAGAGAATCCTGATTCTGTTGCTAGAATCGTGGCCTGCGGCAGACACCGAGTCCAATGTCCCTTTTTGTTCTAAAGACATAGTTGCAAGTATCTGTGCGGCATTTAAGACGTGTTAACAGCAAAACGAGGCTTTCTTCATCTGTGTGTGGGGGGGAGGAAGGGGTACTATGATTGACCCGGGGCAATTGACCCCTGACTTACACCTCCAGCTCTTTTTTCTTTTTTTTTAATTTTTGAAACAGGGTCTCTGTAAGTTGCGGAGGGCCTCGCTAAATTGCTGAAACTGGCCTTGGACCTGTGATCCTCCTGTCTCAACCTCCCAAGAACTGGGATTACAAGTGTGTGCCACCACACGTGGGTGAGGCTTTGCCCTTCAGAGTTCAAGGACCATGGAGAATGTAGTCACTTTCACGCCATGGGGCTCAATGGCATTTGGTATTGGGGTGTGTCACTCTTCTATGTTCTTGCCACACGGGAAGCTGTTGCACAGACACCATGACTTATTAAGGAGATAAGTCATCGGGGCTGGCGATGGTTTTTTTTTTTTTCTCTCTCTCTCTTCATATTTTTCCCTCAAAGGACTATTTTCTTTTCCACGTCGCTTGACTGTCTGTCGAGGACGGAGTGTGGTTGGATCAGGAGAGCAGAAACATAAGTGAAGGCCATTGTTTATCGTTTCTTCCTGAGCTATCCCACTTTAAGCTTTAATTCCACAGCTCTTGCATTATTTTAAAACCGTCTGGCATATCTCTAAAACTAATGGTACGAACCACCGTGTGATAAATTAAAATGCATTCTGCTCTGTCATACGGTAAACAAGTAGCGACTCCCCAGTCTTTTGAAAAAGTACTTTCAAGATAAAATATGTACTTGTGGCTTCTGCAGGTTTTTCAAAAGTCCTGAATCTTCGCAGATTTACTGGAGAGGAGGGGGCATCTCGTGTGAAATGTGTTTTCCCTTGACATTTAGAGGTCTCGCAAAGTGGTTTATTATAGATCTTGTGGACATCTTGATATTTAATTAAATTTCAGAAATACATTCTCCGTGCTCCCAAGAAGGAATATGAAGAATGTATTTATTCGCTATTTGTTATTCTTTTTCTGTTTCTAACACAAAATTATCAGTAGGAAGTAAGTCATCAGAGGCACTTAAATTTTTCGGGGTCGGAAATCTAATTAACCCCAGCAACTGTGCTTAAAATGTTGCATAATACAAGGCAAGTTCTTACAGGAATCTTTGGCGATATTCGGCCTTGGTGATATATTTACAGCTATTTTTTTTTAAACTGACCTTCGATGTCTGTTTTCAAAAGCCGTGAGGGAATGGGAATCGGGTCGCTGTGAGGTCTCATCCAATACATTTCAGTAAATTATTGCTGAATGTAAGTAGCCGAGTTTGTAAACTCTTTCCTCACTCTCCGTTTTTATAGACTGAATTAATAGTAGGTTCACAGTAAATGGACCACGAGTCTGAAAATAGCTCTCTCTCTCTCTCTCTCTCTCTCTCTCTCTCTCTCTCTCTCTCTCTCTCTCTCTCTCTCTCTCTCTCTTTCTTTTTTTGTCCCCCATTTAAACTTCAAGTCAGAAGGATACAAGTCAAATGTGCTCAACCTGCAGATCTGAGAATAAACACATCTCGCGACTGTCTGGTTGTTGGGTTGGCTTAGTGCACCTGAGGTCTCTGTTAGCTGTTATTTCTCCTGCTCTTCCCTCATGCTAAACTGCTCCTGTGAGTCTATGGGCGTTACATATCATTTTTCTGTTAGGGATTCTAGTTTGCAGTGAGCAACTTCTTTCTATTGCCACATTCAAAGTACCACCAAGCTTTGACCTGTTCCCCTGTAGGGGACTCTCTGCCCCTTGCTTGTCAGAATAAGAGTTTGTGGGATCAGCCACTGGTGGAAATGGTCAGAGCAGGAGCTGCTGGAGCCTGCATAGGAAACACAGAGGATAAGAATGGCCGTGTGGCTGGTCCTTGGGCATGGTGAAATGCCAGGAGCAGGCAAGGGGGCAAGGTGCAGTGGGCAGGTTGCCTGGAAAGGCTGGCGATGGATAAGAGGAGCTGGTACACCTGCAGGAGAGGGGTTGACACCTTGTCCATTGGGAGATGAAGCCTTATGGGAAGGCAGAACTGGAGGGAAGGAGGGGAATCTCTGGGCAGCTATTGATGTCTTGGGAACCAGCTGGGTCTGAAGGGTGTAGCAGCCAAGAGCTGGGTGGATGCTGGCCAAAGTGAGGAAGGAGAGGTTCAGCCCAGGAAAAGGGAGCTAGGATGGGCTAAGCCCGGGGCACCACAGCCTTCTGACCAGTATTAGCGTCCTGTGGCTGCAGTCACCGAGTGCCACAAACTCAGTGGTTTCAAACAACACAAATTTAGTATCCTACAATTCTAGGGATCAGAAGTCAGAAACGGGTTTCACTGAGTGCAAATCCAGGTGCTCACCAGAACTGTGATCCTCTGGAGGCCCTAGAGAAGGCTTCTCCTTCCTTTTCCAGCTCCTAGATGCCACCTGGATCCCTAGGCTCACGATCCTATCCGCCACCCCCAGCAGCACTGGGCTGAGACCTCAAGTACCCCTCTCTCTAGTGATTTCCCTTCTTCCATCTCCCACACAGGAGAATCCATTCTTCTGATGAGGAGTTCTCAATCACTCAGGAATAAATTATTAAATCAGATCAGAAACAAAATCAAAGACTTCACTCTTCTAAACAGAACCATTTGAGAGGTTTCCTGAAGGTCCTTTTCCCTGGTCTTGGGACCTTTCTCTCCTCCTGTCCAGGAAAACAGGGAGAAAAATACAGCAGTCATTAAGCATGTCCTCGGGTGATTCCCCAATCTCTTGGCCAAGTTATTGGCTGGTTTTTCTTATTGCCTGAACTCTGCCGATCAAGAGACTGGGTGCGTGTCCTAGAACTAGAAAGCAGAGGCACTAGCAAGAGGCAGCCCAGGCTAGGTAGATGCTGGGCTCTCTCTTTTCTTCTGTGTCCACATTTCTTCAAAAGCAATGCCCCTTTGTCTTGTGGGGACAGAGCCTCCTGGTGACACAGTGCTGGGTGTATGCAGCCCTTTCTGCAGCTGTAGTGGGTTGGATACTGTTTCCCCAAACATGCACAAGTCTCAACCCTTGGAAACTAATCTCCTTTGAGAAAAACAGTCTTTGGGGATGTAATCAAAGACTGTGAGATGAGGTCGCCCAGACTTAGAGTGGCCCCCAAATCCCACGAGTCTTGTCTTTATAAGGAGAAGGAGAAGGAAAGGAAATTGGAGACACGGAGAGGGGACCCACCATGTGCAGTGCTGCCCCCGAGAGCCAAGGCACCTCAAGGATTGCTGGAGGGACTGTCCCTGGGAGAGGGACCTGGGATCCGTTCTCTCTTGGAGCTCACAGAAGACGCTGAGCCTGGTTTCAGGTTCTGGCCTCCAGGACTGTGAACCAGCAAGACCCTCTCCCTGGAAACCACCCAGTTTGTGACGGGTTGCTTCAGTGACCATGAGAAAGCTGAGTTGTTCTGCTTCCTACGCCTCCAGCGGCCCAGTGCCCTGTTCCATGCCTGTGGCTCAACCCAATTCACCATGCTGGGTTTTCGGTTACCTTCTATGTGTGCTGCACGCACAGGTGATTTGCAACTTGGGTCCTGCCTGGGCCTGCCAGGGGGCACCGGGCAAAGACAAATCATATCAGTAAAGCCCTGATGGGGGCTTCAGAGGGAAATTTAGAGTGATGTGGATTCTGTGCTTGTCCTAGCCAAAGGATCAAAATTATAGTTTTTATAACTTGAACAGCTGAAGCCCTTAAATCAACTCCAGAAGTGAGAGGCCAGCTCCAAGACCAGGAGGGTGCCTGCGTTTGGGTGAATGAGAAATCACTTGCTGAGTAAGAGGCTCGCTGAGTGTAAATCAAAGCCCAGCCCCTCGGGCTTTAGGGAAACGTTTAAAACTATTGAGGTTTCCCATCTCCCCCATGTAAACAACCAAGGAAAGGATTGAAACAGAGCCACAT
Source organism: Graphiurus murinus (assembly GCA_004027655.1). NCBI lineage: Eukaryota > Metazoa > Chordata > Mammalia > Rodentia > Gliridae > Graphiurus > Graphiurus murinus. The sequence goes on from PVLC010023541.1 coordinate 9,092, forward strand.
TTGGCTGGTTGGCTTGCCTCTTAGGGCCAATTCCACAGCGTCACCTCTGCCCTCACCTGACATCACATAGGATGCAAATTGACACTGCTGTATAGAAACACCCAACTCCCAGCGGCGCTCCCCTCTCTGTGCTGGCAGGAAGGCAGACCTCCACCACAGATCTGTGCTAACTACCTGCCAGGGAGCTTTACCAAGCCCATTCAATTCTAATTCCCCTCTCCCCCCTGAACTCCAGAAAGGGCTGGAATTGCCCCTGAGCATCTAAGCAGCAGCTCTGTAAAGACAAGGAGGGATGGGACGAAGGAAGCAGTAGGATGTCCTTAAGGGCACCTCCGAAGTCCACCAGCAGGGACAGGGGGCAGCTCAAGATGCAGCCGGCCCAGAGAGGGATGCCTTCCTTGGAGTCAACCTTTCATTGACAAAGGCGACACACTGCTTGAATGAAATAGAACCCCATGGTTCTCATCCATCCCTGCCTTGCAGAGGCATGGGGTTCTCCAAGGCACCCACCTCCATGTATAACCTACAGAATGTGGGAGATAAGATGACGCCCTCCTCCCTAGGTGCATCATGCATCTTCCTGGTGCTATGACCGGCTGGAGCCATTCCCGAGCCAGGCATGGTGGGAACGTGCTGTGGTTTGGGTTTTCTGGGTGCCATTTTCTTTCTCCCTGTACCTGGCCCTGGTCATGATGCCCAGCAGCTCACTCTTGGGCAAGAGAAGGAGCCCAAGATGTCCTGTGGTGGCTGTGCCAGCCAGCAGTTGGCACCCCACCCCATGCAAGTTCTGACATGTCCCACGTCCCGTGTCCCATGTGAAAAAGGGTCATGCTCTTCTGGGTAGTTTGCAGAATCAGATAAGGTGGTGGAGGGGAAGAGAATAGCACCAGCTGCCATTGGGTGGGACAATCTGTCCAGGCACCCTGCTGCGTGCTTTCTGGGCACAATACCCATTTCCTCCCTGCTTTGTGCAAAAGACTATGGAGGCAGAGAGGTGAGAGACCCACTCAGGTCATAGGGCAAAGTGAGGGGCTGGGACCCCAAGCCATGTCGAGGCTTTAAATCACTCTTCTACCTCACCTCACAGTGTTGCAAAGAGCAGTTGATCCTGCACAGAATAGTTGAGAAGAAGATGCAGTAATTCCCAATACCCACCCACAATTGTGCAGCCTTGGGACTCCCCACCTTCCCATCCTAGAGAGGTGTGTTTCTTACAATGGATGAACCCACAGGGTGACACACCTTTGTCACCTAGAGCATGCAATTTGTCCCAGGGGACTCTCTTGGTGCTGTGCCTTCCATGGGTGTGGGTGATGCAGGATGAGGGGTATCATACCATGGGTAGCCTTTCCTGCTAGCTGGTTTTTTTCAGTTGGTAATACATATTTGGGTTTCTTACATGCCCTTCTGTATCTTGATCACTTGTTTTGCTTTTGTACTGAATAATACTCCACTCTGGTGATGGACCACTGTCTGTCTGTCCATTCATCCATTTAAATATTCATCCATCCATCCATCTTTCCATCCATCCACTCACCCACCTGCTGAGGGATGTCCCACTTGTTTCCAAGCATTGATAGTAATAAAGCTGCTGCAAACATCCACCTGCAGGTTTATGTGAGGATTTCAGTTTTCTCCTCATTCAGATAAATATCAAGGATGGAGATGGTTGGATCGCATGGTGAGAGTAGGCTTAGTTTTGTAAGAAAATGTCAAACTCTCTCCCAAAGCAGCCACCACCACTGGGAATTCCTGCCTGCAGTGAAGGAGAGGTCTCCTAGCTCCGCCTCCTCCACAGCTTTTGGTGCTGTTGTGTTCTTGGATGTGGCTATTCTAACAGGTGCATGGATTCCCTGTATCTCTGTATCCCAAATGTAGACTAAGTACTGCCCCCTTAGTTCCACAATAGAATTAAAGCCATACCATGTTAACATTGAAGGCTTAGGGGACAGAAAGAAGTTGAAAAGCAGAGGAGATTTTAGGCCAAAACCCACCATAGGAGTGGTATCTACCAGATGTGCTTCTCCTGAATCCTCAGCCCAATGCCAGCTTTCTGGACCAGCCCTCTGGGACTGCAGCCCACCTCCCACCTGTGCTCCATGCAAGCCTCTGGGATTCTAGCCTCACCAGGGGTCTCACCATCTTACTCTTCTGGATAACAGAGGAGAACCCCACCCAAACAGAGAGCCCAGTGCCTACCCCAAAGCCTGGGCCCATTTTCCAGGACACACCAGCCCCCCAGAGGTGAGTTCTGTCCACTGCATGGGTGACCTTTCCTGTGACCACACTTCTCCTGGCTTAGAGTCCGCCTTCCTAAGCAGGGTGTTGATTCCCCACTCTGCAAAATTGAAAAGCTCCTGGAAGCACTTTGCTTTCTTTAGTTTTTTTTCTAAAATAAAAGCAGTCTTCCCTCAAAAGATAGATCTGAAAACTGCTGGGAGCTTGCAGAGAGCAGCATGCCCCCACTCCCACCCATCACTATTCAGAAATACCCGGGGTCCGGTCTCAGAACAACTGATTCACACAAGGGAAAATTAAACTCAGAATGCATTATTGTGAAAATCTAATTCCTGCCAGGAAGAACTGACCTGTCAAGGGCAGGAGGGGGGCAGTTCTAGAAAGACACCTCACCTCCCCATCCCCAGAGGACAGGAGCTGGGCTTCGGGTCCACGTGCCAGGAGCGTATCGGTTTGGCCAAACACACTCTCTTCTTCCACCCACGTCCTGAGCTACATTACAATCAATCCCTCCTGGGTCCTGTTCTCTCTTTTCCTCACTTAAAAAAAAACAAAAGAAAACAAAACAAAGAAGAGGTTTTTAATAGAGAGGTCTCTCTGCCACCCCCGGTGACGTCTTGGCAGTTCCCATAATTACAGAGGTGGGAGATCAAAATGGCAGCTCAGACCTTGTGCTGAGCTTCTGCCTGTGCCCCGAGTGGCGGGGGGCGTTCTGCCCAACAGAGATTTAATTGGTACCTTTGCGTTCTGGAGATAATACTGCTCCATTATCTGCCATTGTTATAAACATTTTATGATTTCAGAGAGAACCTTCTTTTTTTAGTATACCTCGACTCAGATGGCTTCATTGTCTCCTTTATTTGGGAATGTTTACCACTTCTGAAACTGCATGGCTTTCATTGGAGAAACCAATTGAGATCGATACGGGCATTAAGTATCGATCCAGGAGTCGACAGGGCCGATGCATGGGGGAGGAGAGCCAGCAGCCGCCACCTCAATGCAGCCAGCACCTTTCTGGACTGCAGACTTGTCCCCTATGCTCACAAGAGTCCTGCCCATCTCCCCTGGGGGTCTGGACAGGCAGGACGCACCCAGGACCCTGTCTTACATTATGCATGCATGCCTGGGACTGCCTCACAGGATCACACCTTCTGTTGGGCCTCGCACCTGTTCAGGTCCTGCAAGGTAGGAGACAGTGGCCAGGTCCAGCGAGCTCACTGCTGACCCACAGAAACCAGCCATGAAAACCCCAGGGAGGCTCTCAGCTTGAAAGTGGCTAACTGTGGGCCTGACTGCAGAGAGTGGCCATGAGTGCTGCGTGCAGGGTGCAGGCTGTTCCCGGGTCATCCCTAGCTGAGCCAAACTCTCCCCTTCCCGGTTTTCACCAAGGCTGCTCCCTTTGGAGCACAACTTGAGGGCACAGAGAAGGGAAAACACACAGGCAGATCATTTTCATGTGGTTTCCAGGGTCTGGCCTTGCTCAAGCCCTGCCTTGGGCCCCGCAGGCTCAGGACTTTTTCCTTTTTGAGTCTGCTCTGAGGACAAAGATGGTCCTTTATCCACCTTCTATTTAACACTCATGGATTTCTAGCTCATCCAGCTCCAGGCTCACTGGGTGGATAAAATGGACACAGCTCCTGTCCACTGGGGGCCTGCAGTTCACTGGGGAAGACCACACTATAAGCCAATAAAGGAACCGACAGAGTTACAAGACGTGCACATGTTATAAAACATGCAGCGGGGTGTGGTGGCACACGCTTGTAATCCCAGTACTTGAGAGGCTGAGACTGGAGGATCCGGGTTCGAGGGCAGCCTCAGCTACTTAGTGAGGCTCTCTGGAACTTAGTGAGACCCTGTTTCAAAAATAAAGAATAAAAAAATAGGACTGGGGATGTAGCTCGGAGGTAAAATGCCCCTGGGTTCTATCTCCAGTACTGCAACAAAACACAAAAAAACATGCAAACCCTGATCATCAGAAGTAGAACTGCGCCCCCCCCCCCGCCCATAGAGGTGGGTGGTCTCCTACTCAGAAGGCCAGGTGAGGAGACCACAGCTCACAATTCCTCTTCAACCACAGTGGAATGAGCCTGCAGGGGTGGGTGTGGGGAGGCTACCTGGCCAGGTGTCTGGATGAGAGATGGTGGTAGTGGACTCTGGCAGAACTGATGGGGATGAGAAAGGCCAAACAGCTTGGGATTTATGAGTAGGGTGCTGGGAAGCCAGTTCTCTGAGGGGGAAAGGCCCGGTCAGGGTTTGCTGATTTCCATGCTGTAAACAATTCCCATCAGGGCTGACTTTAATTCACCCACGTAGGGTCGCACGCGTGGAGTCTGGGGTGAAAGTCATGGGCACATGCAGCAGCGCCCCCTAGTGTCCAGGAGGAGAAGCCTCAGACCCTCTGTCTCCTGCTGTTTGAGTAGAAAAGCAGATGGCAGGTCTATACAGGGAAAGGGAAAGAGAGTAGAAGGACACAGGTTTGCTCAGGGGGTAGAGCCCTCTGGAAGCTTCCACTGCTCTGTGCACCCCGTCAGCACATGGAGACCCCTTCCCTTTCCACCCTTATCCTCCGAGGATGACTATTCCCTTAGGATAAGCACCCTGGCCTGCTCCCACCGCTGCCTGCAGGTCTGTGCTTAGGCTGTATTGGCAGGAATGAGGGGCTGGGAACCTAGAGATCAGGAGACAGGCTTAGGGATTGTCTGGCGAAAGGCTGAAGCCCAATGTTCCTGACCCAAAAGGGCAAGCTTGCTTCTGCAGGTCAAGATACTGGATTTGCTGATTGTTCAAAATCGGTTAGCAGCAAAACATAAAAAACAAAACAAAACAAACAAACATATTTTATTCCTCTGCCCTGATTTTTCTACTCCATTATTATGCAAGAGGAGAAGTAACCCGGGCAGAAAAATGGATAGTTAAATATTCCCTAAGAAGGAGAGGAGGTAAAGAACCTCCGCGTAAGCTCCAGCCACGCACAACTAAGGCAGCATCAAATGCATTCATTTGGAAATTACGCAGGCAGCCTGCTTCTGAGCTCTTGTTCTGTGTTAATCCTCCGGCGGTGCTGGTTAAACCCAGGCGCTGTGCAAACTTGGACCTGTGGTCTAGCCCTGCTGAGATCAAAGGCTAGACCCCAGGAGCTTTCTGCTGATTTCTTGGACACCTCCTGCCATCTCCAGCCACTAGGGGAGCAATTTTGGATCCACTGTCAAAGCCGGCAGATGATATGTTTATCAGGAACTTACTTCATTAGCATCTGATGATGGCGGCTAGCTGGTCCGTTAGGATATCCAAAATACACAATATTAACCAATTATCTGGAGACTTTGGGCTCTGGTCCCCACCCCTGTGGTCCAGGACAGTTTCCCAATGTGTGAGATCAGGCATGGAGATTAAGAAGCAGCAAGGACTCTGAGGTCATTTGTGGCCAGGGTAAAACCCAAGTTCCGGCACCCCTGACATTTGAATGCCCTTGAGCTTGCTGAGCACCAGGGTGCCCGCAGGCCAAGTGGACAAATCTTTCAGCAGAACCACCGTCATGGAGACTCAAGTCCCCATCTCATTACTCCAAGGACAGTCACTATCTCCATCATTCTTTTTTTTTATGATCAGATTCCAACAGATAAGGTTAAAATCCCAGTTCTACCCTTTCCTCTGGGGTGGCTTACTTATCTCCTCAACAGTACCCGTGGGCACCTTTGTCTGAGCGCCCTCAAGGAGGCTGCCAGCGTGCGCCCAGGGCCAGCCCACACCCCTGCCCCTGTCTGCTCTGGACTTCCTGCACACCCTGGGGATTTACTTCCTTGAAATCATTCCAGGGCCTGGCCCCTCCCTTCATCTCACTTCTCTTGCCTGTCTTCTGACCTACAAATGACAGCGGGCTCCTTTTGTTTGATTCTTGTGCACCTTCACGTACTCACAAAGTATCTGGGTGCCACACACCTCACTGGCTCCTGAGGCTGGCGGGTTTTCTACTTTGTCACCCAGACAGCTGCTCACAGGCCTCCCTCCTGCAGCTCTGAGAAGCCCTCTCCCTGGGCTCCTCTCCCCCTCTGGGTTTCCTTTCTTCCTATCCCCTACCTCTGGGAAGATTCCGGAGACAGAACAAAAGCCCACAGGAAGGCCCTGGCCCGGCCTTTGCATGTCAAGGGCTCTGGATCTTTGACACACTATCTCTTTAAAAAAAAAATCATCCTGTGAAATTTCCTTATCTCCTCTCCTTGATGGCACCAGTAAGTGCAGATAATTTGAAATCTTTAAAGGATAAAAAGCAAAGATGTTGAGTCCATCTGTCAGGGCTGCATTAGCAGGGGGTGTTTTCATTTCATGATGATCCATCCCAGCTGAGAAGGACTCCAGTTTCCCAGAGCTGAGTTCTTGAGGCTGCAGCAAAACCCTCTCCTGAAAGGGCTCTGGCGGAATTGGAAATCAGGGACCAGCTATCGCATTTAAGAGTTAAAAGGAAAAGGTGCCATTAATTTTCCATTTTTAGCCATGAAATTTGCAGCCGTATGCTTATGAGAAGTATTATTTTAACCTTTATATTTCTCTTTACGGTCTTTTCTGGAGACAAAATTAAAAGTTAAAAACTGATGCCTGGCATCAAAAGCTCAACATGCCAAAGGGTACAAGCCATGAAGAGGAAAAAAAAAAAAAGAAAGAAAGAAAAAGAAGAAATGGTTGCCTTTGAAGACTTTGAGAATAGAAGCATATCAAGAAGAGTTTGAATTGTCTATAAAGATATATTTTAGAGAAATAGCCTGTAAAGATACATGGCGAAGAATGAGAAAATAAGATGAGAGTACTTCAGAGTGAATCCTAATAATTAAAGTTACATAAAATACCTGAAGACTTTTCCACAAACTAATCAAGACACAGTACTGTGTATCAGTTGGCAAACCTGTGTTTCTCTTCGATTTCTAGATTGTGGGGGTTTCTCATATCTCCACTACTAATGGAACGTTTCCCCTTAGCCCGTCTGCTCTGCTTCAGTCTCCAGCTCTCATGTGCTGTGACCTGCCTGGCCTTTGTCCTCGGTCCACAGCTGGTCATGGAGTCAGTCACCCACATGCTAAAGAGGATAGCACATTCCTGCTAAGTCTCCATTCAATCCTACTCCCAAGAAACCCAAGAGTAGGAAGAAGATAAACCTATCCCAAGGACACTGCCTCTTTTCTGATTATAAAAGCAAACACATAAACAAAACAAAAGAGAAAAAAAAACACTCTGTAGCCAGGCGGGGCACACATCTGTAATACCAGTACTTGGGAGGCTGAAACAGGAGGATTCCAGTTTCAAGGTCAGCCTCAGCAACTTAATGAGACTCTGTTTTGCAATAAAAAATAAAAAGGGCTTGGGAGGGTATAGCTTGGAGATAGAATGCCCCTGGGTTTGATGCCCAGAACCCCTCCAAAAAAGAAAAACTACCTCTGTAAATGAAACACGAGTATAAAAATATAGACCAAATGATTATTGTATAGGGAAATACATCCATCAAGAGAAAAGATATTATATATTAGTATATCAAATCAGAGGAAATCATAGTGATAGCATATATTGGAAGCCTGCATGGTGTAAGATGCTTTATTTTAATAATTTCTTTTGGACAACACCTAGGTTAAGTGGTGTTACCCCTGACCCCATGTCATAGACAAGGATGCCGAGGCCGGGAAAAAGAGGCCAAGACCTGAGCCGTCCTAGGACGAGGTCGTTGCCCCAGTGGCCGCCATGCTGTGCTGAGTGGCTCAGTACCGACTCCCACAAATTCTTGGAGGACGCGCCCTCTTCTCTTCCCCGCCACTCACCAGCTCACCCAAACGTTCCCTCTGAGAACCATCCCATCTCTGTGCTTTTCCAAACCCCACGTGAAGTTCTGGGGAGCAGGCAAGCCGCCTGCCCCCGCCTCCCTCCCTCCTCCCTCCTTCCCTCCCTCCCTCCTTTCTGGGCCCCTTGCCCTTCTGCATTACACTCAAGGCCAAAATTAAGATGCCTCCGCTCCTTCTCATCTTCCTTCTATCCATCTAAATAATAAATGCTCATGTCTCTTTATTTTGACAAATCTCCCCTTTACTATAAATTACCTCCGTGGCCTGTGAGTGATGGATTCTTCGAAATCACTGGAAACTTCGCCTCTGGTCCTGGAGGCTTCCCGACTGCCCATCCCTGCTGCCTGGGAGGGCACCAGATGGCACGGCAGCCAGCCAGCCCTGGGGTGCAGCCTCTTCCTCCAGAGGGGCTGTGCCAGTTCCCCAGCAAACCCTGAGACTCTCTTGCTGGGTCTGGACCTCTGGTGGCCAAACCCTTGCACCCACTCCTCTCCTGATAGCTTTTTTAGGATTTATTTTATTGGATATTGACAAACTATACTGTGTATACTTACAGGGTACAAAGTGATCTGATGATATACATTTACATGTGAGATGATCCAATCGGGCTAATTACAGATGCACTATTACCTCAATTCTTTATCATTTGTTAGTCCTGTCTAACTGAAACATGGTACCCTTTGACTATGACTCCATCCTCCTCTCTCCTGCACCTCTATTCCCTCTCTTTATAAGTTTAACTGCTTTAGATGCCACAGGTTCCTTGGAATGTGGTACCTGCTCTTCTGCCCCTGGCTTTTGTTCTCTAGCCTCATATCCTCCAGGTTTTACCCATGTTCCCGCAAGTGACAGAATCTTCCTCTTTTTAAAGGCTGACTAGTGTTCCATTGTGTGCATGTTCCACATCTTCATCATTCATCTGCCAGGACCACTTTGATGGATTACCTTACTGTGAAGAGTGCAACAGAGAAGGCTGGGTGCGGGCGTCCCTTTAAGGGATGGATGTCAAATCCTTTGTGTATACATGCAGAAGTGGGGCGGAGGGACCATTCGTGGTTCTACTTGTAATTTTTTGAAGAGTTCTCACACTACTTTCCATAATGGCAGTTCCGATTCACATTCTCACCAGCAGTGTTTGAGCTGACCCTTGTCCCCACGGCCTCGCCAACGTCCTTTGTGTAACAGTCCTCCGACAGGTGCAAGGTGCCATCCCATCGGCCAGCCTTGGCTGCAGCTTTGCTGGCCATTCATATAGATTTATGGATGCCCAGCCCCTTGCATCCTGTCCTGACCCAACTCCCAGCATCCGTGCTTGCAAAAGCCTTTCCTACTTGGTACCCGAGACCTTACTCCTCTAAGAGCAGGATGGGTTCATTCAGAAAACAGCTCAGAATCCAGAGACTTTCTACAGCAAGAAAAGAGACAGGCAGGCAGGCAGGAAGCTGCCTTTGCCTTAATAAAATGCCTGCCAGGCCCTTTAAGGTGTGCATCTCTGGAAATATGTTCTCTGCTTTTAAATGCAGAGATGAGAATTAGGAGAAATTTTCCCTGCTGACTCCCAGCAAAAAAACACATGCATGGTCAGGATGAGTTCCCAATGCACTTTAGACAATGTAGAACAAGCCTGCAACTCTCTGCACTTCTTGTTTTGTTCCGTGAAGCCTCATGCATTTGGAGGTCAGTTCCCATAAGGTTTGCAGAGGTTTCAGGGCAGGGTGCAAGCAGCAATCAGGCTTATGAGAGGTTGCTTGGGTCATTGGTCATTGGGTCATGGTGCCTGCATTCCAGGAGGAACCACTCAGGTTATACAGACCAGGGATTCTGCTGCTTTTCACCTCTCCAGAGCTGCAGGAATCACCAGCCAGGAGCCCTGGGGTGCAAGGTTGCTGTACCATACACGTGTGCCCCTTAGATAGAGCCAGGCAGGGCACGGTCTCTGTTGCTAACAGTTCCCCCATGCCTGTCTGCTCCTGGGAGGCCCTCTCTGTCCCCTTCCTGCACCTGCTTCTCCACTCCTGTGTGTGAATGTCACCTCCTTGGGTTCTCTCCTGCACAGGACCCTAGCACGCTCATCTCCTGTGCTGCAAATGTTCTTCGCTGCATTTTGTGCGGCATGACCAAATCCCCCTCACTTTGGCCTATTCACAGAGGGGCTTCCCGCAGTCACTCAGCCTTAGTGGTCCTCATCCTTCATCAGTGACTGTCCTGTGCCATTTTCTTTACTTTGTCCTAAAATATCCCACCATCCTATGTTTATTGTATACCGCTCTCCCCAGAATACAAGCACAGGAGGATAGTGACTTGATCACCATAAAATCCCCAGTGACCTTCCCGGTCCCTGCAGCATAGCAGGTGGTCGATGAGCACCTGTGTAATGCCCAAAGTCTGGCTCCTCCCACTCCAAGTACAATTCTTACAGGATCCCTCACACCTGACTCCAAAGTGTCCCCATGACTACCGGGACTGACGGGGGATGAGGCTGTTCTGTTTTGTTTCGGAATCTCATAGAATATCTATTTCTATCTTAATTAAAAAATAAGAAGAGACAATAAAATGCACTGCTACAGATTGGATGGGTAAAACAATTGACTTGACAGTAATCTAGGAATTTAATTATGGCAAAACATGCCTGTGTAATACACATACCCGGGAAGAAAGAGTTGAAGAGGCCCAATAAATCATTGTTTTTAAAAGCAGGAGACGCCTTCGCAATCGTCCGGTTGCTGCTGATGAGGCTATAAAGACGCTCTTAGCAGCCTGGTGCCATGCACTACAGGATTTAATGTGCAGGCATCTCTTTATGGCAGAAGCTGCCCAGGAAAGGGCTCAACTATGAAGTGATTTGTTTTGAGTCAAAGGCAATCCCCAGGGCCGGGGCTGGGGCTGGTGAGCCCTGCCTCTTGAGGCAGCTGCATGTTGGGACAGGCTTCTGAAGGAGCAAGGGGGACAGTGAGGTCAGAGGGGATGAGTGGCGGCCATCTTGGCAGCTGCCGGTGGTCAGGCTCCAGAAGTTCAGCCATCACACTGGCCTGGCTGTCCTCCAGGTTTGGAGGGCTGAGGGCAGCCTTCTGCAGCACACCGGCAGGAGAGGGGCAGGTGTAGCAGCATCTCCTTAGGCTTTCTGTCCAGGCACCGCCTTCAAATGAATACCAGCTCTGCAGAGAGGCCCCCTGCCTGTCACCGGGAGAATTTCTCACCACCCCCGCCTCTTTCCCTCCTCCATTTTCCTGCTGCATTCTCAGGGCCATTATCTTTATGGGACAGAGTCACATGCAAAAATTCATTAATGCACCGCCCTTCTCCCAGGTCCAATGCAGCCTCCCCGAGGGCAAGCCTGGCTCTGCATGGCCCGGCACCACTTCCAGAACCTTGGACAGCGCCAGCCTCTCTATGGATTAATGAATGAGTGGATTAGAAAGAATGTCCCAGTTTATCCTAGGAAGGATAAACGCCAACTTCCTCAGGGAAGACAGAGGTGCTCACAGATTAACATGTTCTCAGTGGGGGCTCCTGACCTTCCTGAACCTGGACCAGGGTCCACAGATTGAGGTCATCATTTTTATCATAATTTGCTTTTAACCTATTAAGTCATTTGTTGAGGGCACAACCCTGTGAGATAGCTTGCATTGCACACACACAGACACACACACACACACACACACACACACACACACACATAGATATGACACAGAGAATAACATGTATAAAGACATATGTATACATATAATACCTAATATTACCAGTGTTGTTGTTAGTATTAGGTGGTAACCACTGTGGGTTGATAAACACTTCTGGCTATACAGCTCCTGCAGGTAGGATTGCACCTCCTGGCACACCCCACTCTGTGGTTGGGTAGGTTTATGTCACCTGTCTGGCTAATGAGCTGCTAGTGAGGCTGGCATTGTGTTGCTTCCACACTTGAGCTGTGGGGCCCCAGCAGCAGGGTGCTGAGAAGCAGCTGCTCAGTGAGCCTGGATCCAGCCCAGGCCAGAGCCTAATGGTGTAGACCCTGCACTCCACCAGGGTTGCTTAAAGCAGAAATTAACCCTCTTGTTTCAAGTCATTGTGTTTAGGAAGCTGTCAGTTACTTATAACATAGCCTGGTCCATCCTGATTTATAAAAACACATTTTATTTTTTTTTCTTCTTTATGTGAAAAATAATTAAAGTACAACATAAAATCTCCACATCATAGAGATTAGCAGAACTCACCCAATTCTCATTACTAAGAGATTTTTTAGTGGTTCAGAGAATATCTTTATGTCTTCTTATGGTGTTTGTGCATGTGTGTATGCATAGAATAATTTGGTGATTTGGGGGTCTGAAGATACAGTTGGAATTTAAGTATTTATAAATAAATCAAAATTTAGGAGGATGTTAGCCAGTTTTTTGTCACTGTGACAAAATCTTTGAGAAACATCAACTTAAAGGAGAAAATATTTATTTTGACTCAGTTTCAGAGGTGTCAGTCCATGGTCACTCAGTTCCACTGCTCCTGGGTCTTTGGTGAGGCAGAAAATCATGGTGGCAACCATGTAGTACAGCACAGCTGCTCACTTCATGGTGGTCAGGGAGGAGGGAGGAAGGGAGAGAGAGTGAGAGGTTGAGAGAGAGAGAGAGAGAAAGAGAGAGGGGGGGGTTGAGAGAGAAAGGGAAAAAGGGAGAGAGAGAAAAGTAGAGGAAGATTGAGAGAGAAGAGAGAGATTGAGAGAAAGAGAGAAAAAGAGAGAGAAAAGTGGAAGGAGATCGAGAGAGAGAGAGAGAGAGAGAGAGAGAGAGAGAGAGAGAGAGACTCAATCCAGGAATAAAAATGGGGTACCTCCAGTGACCTATGCCTTCCAACAAGACCCCACCTCAAAGTTGACACCAGCTTCAGCAGCCCATTAAGCTATGACTCCATCAATGGCTTAACCCATGTTGAGCTTGGATGTTCAAGCTCCAGGCGCCTCGCCAAAGCCCCACCTCTGAGCGCTGCCACACTGGGAACACATGAGCTTTGGGAGGAATTCCAGACCCAAACCACAGCAAGGAGGAATTGCAGAAAGTTGGTTTTCCTCCATTACCTTTGCTAGGATTGGCGCTCGGAGGTCCCTTCCCCTATGGTGGACAGTTGTGCTGGCTCCGCACCAGTGTCTGGGTAGCGACACTCATGGTTTCCTTCTGTGAACCAACCCTGTGGCTGCTGTTGGTCTATGAGATCTGGGTGGAGCTGGCTCCACCCAGCCATAAGGAGCCCGTCTGGACCCTGCCTAACTGCTCCTTTATTCTACTTTTTTAGCTACAGGGAAAAACTTCAGGAATGAATCTGATGCACCTGAGCTGTGTCCTGGCACAGGGGTGAGTGGGGGTGATATCTTTTTGGGAAAGAGTTGTCTCTGCTAGAACAGAAGCATGACCAGAAGGGCCCTGGAGCTGAAGTGACCATTCCTCTCACCACCTGGGGAAAGAAACATCCCAGAATAAAGTCAATGTGAATGATCACAGACCTAACCTTAGAACCTAAGCATCTTGGTGTGGTCCTCCTAAATCACTGGCTCATGGGAGTGAATAGGTGTGTGTGTGTGTGTGTGTGTGTGTGTGTGTGTGTGTGTGTGTATGTGTGTGTTTTATATTGGGGATTGAATGCAAGGGCATTCTATCTCTAAGCTATACCCTCAGCCCTTCTTAATTTAATTTTTTTAATTTTGGGGTCTCGCTAAATTACTAAGGACCTCATTAAGTTCCTGAGGCTGGCCTTGAACCTGCAATCCTCCTGTCTCAGCTTTCCAAGTACTGGGATTGCAGGTATGTACCATCACACCTGGATGGTTCTGGGTTTTAATAAGCCAGTTTATATCAGGTTTCTGTCGCTTATAACCAGAATATCCCTGACTGATACTCCTTTTTCTCTGGCCCTGATATTGGTTCCATGTCCAGCTGGTGATGCTGGGCTGGGGCTCCAAGCTGACATGATATTGGAGAGAGGTGATCACTGTTCCTGCCAGCTCTCTGCCAGTGACAGCGGGCCCAGGGGCTTGGCACAGGGACATTAACACAGGTAGTTTCTCTTGGCCGATAGTGACCCCTGTCTCACACTGAGTCCAAAATCAGGCAGTTGGCTCCCCGCCTCTTCCTGAAACTCCCCAGGCTGCGGAAGCTGCCTTTGAGACTTTCAAAGTCTGTCCAGAGGTTTCTCTGCCAGATGTGCAGGCTCTGGCTCAGCACCAGGCTGGCTGCATCCTCCCCTGGGCTCCCGATGCAGATGTGGGGTGAGGAAACTGCTTACTTGGGCTTTAGGTTTCTCTTCAATATGTGAATGATAACACAGGAGACTCTTCCTCCAAAAAAAAAAAAAAATACAGTTTTGTAATTCCAATTGTTTTGGGGGAAACAGGTTTAAATAGCATAGATACCTGTGCTGTGGGGAACATGGGGTTCTAACACTCTTGCTATGATTCCCAAGAAGCAGGAAGAGGCAGCTTTTGCCGACCTCACCTGCCTAGAGGACCCTTGGTGGGAAAGCATCGCTTGCGATTATATTTTCTGTAAACCACGCCTTGGGAAGGTTGTAAGGATAAAGATGCAAAGGTTGTTTCCCTGCCTGGGCTGGGAAGCTTCCTGGGGTGAGTTTGTAGCCTGCAGAATAGGGTGTCATGATTTGCCTTGCTTATTTGTGTCAAGGAATAGATTCTTGACTGACTCCTTTGCTACTCCATCTCCAGCACTGTTGGGGTTTTAGCCCAGCTGGTCCGGAGAGACCCGGCCTCTAGATGGCGCCTGGCAGAGTGCCAGAAGCGGCTGCAGGTGGTAACATCCTAGGGCTGCCCCTCACTAGAGCGCATGCACCAGCATGCCCGGCCCGTGGCCTGCCCAGGTGAGAGCTGTATGTGGGCACCTTGTGGCTCAAGTCCTGTGTGGCTTTAAGAGCCTCCACCTCCTGCCCGGAGGAGTTTGGTTGGTTGTTGATGGGGGAATGGTTGGTTGCTGGAGAGAGAGGTTGTTGGGGGTTTGTTGGAGAGGTACTATTGCGAGGAACGGCTACGGAGAATGAGAGTGAGGGGAGAGAGACAATTGCGGCTAGAGAGACAGTTACTGTCAGGGTTAAGAGAACGATTACTGTTACTGTTACTGTTATTGCTTGGGTAACATCCTCGGTCCCAGAGAGAGAGAGAGGTATAATAAAGAGAAGCTTGAACCAGCAACATTTGGTTATCTTCTCCATTGGAGCCTCACGGTTGAGGGTCCAGCATGGGGGACGATACAGCACCTGCCTTGGGGCCTGATGTGTGGTTAATGCTGAACAGATAATACACCAAGGAGACCTGGAGACAGAAGAGCTTTCTGTGGCCCCCCCAAAGGCTATGATGCCAAGGGAGGGAGCGTTCATTATCCCTGTCGCTTTAAGGCTGGCTGGGGCCAACGAGTAGACTTGTCCTGGAAGAGAAACTCAGCTCAGGATGAAGGAGACTTTCCTAGCAGCCAGCAGCAGCTCATAAAAATGAGGAGCTGCTCCAGATGCAGGATTTCAGGAGGAGGAGTCTAGGCTTTACATCCCAGATTGAGGCTTTCCCTCTATGGTGTTCAGTGCTAAGTCTCCGAGTCTACAACTGTGTTGAAACAACCCTGTGTTCCTTCTCCGTAACCTCTCAATCCCCACCCTAAGCTGTTTCCCCAAGCTGGTGGCACTGAGTTCCATGTTTACTGAGCTGACTTCAAATATTTGAAGGTATTGGCGATGTTTGTTATTTGCCCTGAGAGGCCCCGAGTCCATCCTCCAGGGTACCAATGTGTTTTCTTTCATAATCCGACATACATCACAATAAAATAGCAAGATGGGGTGGCTGGAGGCTGAGCGCTTTCCGTGGCAGGCTCCATCCGCAGTGACTGTTTTCCTGATCACCTTGTGCACAGCCTGGGAGAGGATTCCTGAGCAAGGACTTTGTAAGAGAGGGACTCTTGTGGACCCTGGCCTGCAGGAAGAGCAGCACTGGATGGGGGCGCCCTTCCCCAGCATGCAACTTCAGAGCAAGTGTGCGGGGGGAGGGGGGACCCTGGCTCCAAGGTGGGTGCTGTAGCAGGGCATGTAGTCCTCAGAGAAATCCATGCAAAAGGGGCCAGGCCTTAGAGAGAGGACGTGTTTGAATGAGGTGTGAAGTCACATGGTATCAAATCCAGCTCTCTCAAAGGCTCCAGAGAAAAGAAAAAAGACAGAGAATGGAAAAGGAAAAGAGTGTATACATGTATATACACATACGTGACTTTTCAGTGAAATACCTGCATAAATACCTACATTCCTATGAAAACACACAAATGTGGTAAAGAAGTGATCAAATGAATTGAGATTCATTATTTTAACTCTTCAACATGTTTTAAATATCAAAATAGGAAGTAAGGGGAGAAATTAAGCA
>PVLC010023542.1:0-25553 GCA_004027655.1 Graphiurus murinus
AAAAAAAAAAAAAAAAAAAAAAAAAATTAATATTAAAGTACACTATATAGGAAAAATTTGCAAGTGGAAGGGAAAGAGGGAGGGAGGGAAGGAGGCAAAGTGAATGGAAGGGAAGAGAAAAGAAAAAAAGGAGAAAAAGGAAGACATTGACTCAAGAAGGTTAAGAAATTTCTTGGACAGAATAAAGACTTAAATAGTTGATGTCCCAAGCAGTAAGCTATGGAAGAACTATGCTTCTTCTTAAAAACTTTGACTTGTATTCACGATAGCCTCTAGAAATCCCATCTCTGCAGGAATAAAATGGAAATAAAAAGAAATGGAAATGGATAAAATACTAGAGGCTGAAATATTTCTTAGGTGTACTTTAAGCACATACCCTCCTTTTAAAATATAAAGAAACTGACACACAGCAGCACTGACACAATGGCAATAAGGTTTAGTCTTTTCTTTGATTTCCCTAAGCTTTTACAATTAATTTTATAGCATAGTTTGGACTTACTGTTTTTAATTTTTTTTTTTACATGTGGGACTGTTGTCCCCCTAAAGCCATCTGACTACATGCTGGATTTAAACTCTCCAAGAAAGCAGGGAGGTAGCACAGTTTGGGACACATCATGGGAGTCAACTAAGAGTTTATGAAAATGAATTATATGAAATATAACACAAAGAAGATGCAAAGTAGGAGCAGAATTGGGTGAGTCTAATAGGCCAAGTCTCCTTGCTTGTCATATAAAAATAGGCACATGTGAAGATTTAGAATTCAGCCTGGGAGCATGTTTTTCCTGGCCTACACAGGATCTAGGGCTGATACTCACAAAACCTCCTCATCTAAAATCTCTTGTCCTCCTGAACTGAGCTAATTATTGACCTTGATATCATTTATGGAATGTTTAACTCACAAAGTCAAAGGTTACACAATTTGGTATTTTTTGGCTTCTTGGTTCCCCCAAATATAAGAACAGTACTGCTCCATGGATCAGCTTTTAATCCTATCAGACTCATAGTCCAGGCGATCAGTTTCCACATTAATGTATTGCCAAAAAGCAAGAATCAGAACATACTGAAATAGAAAATCCTGAGTGATTGTGATATAGTGTGTACCCCAAGGTATACTGAGTAATATTACCTTTACAACATGTTGACAGGTGAATTCATATGTTAATTCACATATTAAGAGCTCTAAGAATATTAATAATAGTTAACATTACTTTTCATTTAATTCAGCCCTTGCAAAATATATCTGATTACAGATCAATTTCTTTCAAGAAACATCTATAAAATTCTAGGGAATATGATTTAGAAAATGCTGATCAAGGCCATTTTATATATTATAGGTAAAGAACCTGAAACCCTCCAGGTTGCAGAGTGAATATCCAGTATCATGAGCCTCTCACAGTGAGTTTTGTATGGCTTTGGCCCAAAGTGACAAAGTACCATTTAAAATTGTGTGTGTCCATATAATATAAAATCCAGATAAGAGTCCCAAAAGTCTTAATGGTTATCATTCTTGGGTAGAATTTCAGGTGATATTTTATTCTTTCCTTTAATTTTATTTTTCCAAATTTTCACCAATTAACATGTATTATCGTAGTACTCAGAAATCTATGACAATGGGTGTGTATTATGTTTGTAATAATACAACTAGGCACTGAACTCATGACATACTGAAAGATCCAGATTACCCATGATATTTATTTTTAGAAAAACCTCTTCCAGATGCCAGCGAGTTTAGCATAGTAGACGGGAAGAAGTATCATTTGGACAAGAGGATCTTCCCTAACACATTGTGTGTGTGTGTGTGTGTGTGTGTGTGTGTGTGTGTGTGTGTGTGTACTGGGGTTGAACCCAGGGGCCTTCTACTTCTGGGCTACACTCCAAGGCCTGCTTTATTTTTTATTTGGAAACAGGGTCTCACAAAGTTGCTGAGAGTCTTACTAAGTTGCGGGGGCTGGCCTTGAACCTGCGGTCCTCCTGTCTCAACCTCTCAAGTACTGAGATTACAAGTGTGTGCCACCATGCCCAGCTTCCTAACACATTTTCCATGTATCATCTTTTGGCGAACATGAGAAAATTCTCCCTGGTGGCATACCTGTGAATTACTCAGAGATGTTGGGGAGTACTGCTCCTGTTTTCTAATGACTTTCTGGTTTCTGAATTCAAAGTGAGTTTTTAAAAGTTCTGGCCCAGAACTGGGAGTGGGACCCATGGCCCCTGGGCTCTCAATGCTGCCACTGGAGGGACCTGCTGTGGTGGACTTTCCTCATCTCTGCAAAGGGTGTTGACTTGCAAAAGGTGTCAGAGGAAGGAGATCCAAAGGATATAATGACCTGGAAAAATGCCAAGCTAGATAAGTCTTACATTTATGTTTATTGAGAGAGTAGACTGTTCCAGGTAAAGAGCTAGGGCCCTTACACATGGGCTTAATCTTTCCTATATAATATGAGGTTTGTGCTTTTCTCTCCATTGTATGCAGGAGAAAATTGAAGCTCAGACAAGTTATCCAACTTGAACAAGGCCATGAAGCTACCAAAGGTGGAAGCTGAGATGCAGTTTCAGTCCGACTTTGTGCATTGAAGAAAGCTTTTCCTACAAATGTCACTTAAAAGTATCTAGAGATTGGGTGTTAACAAGGCACATGGGAGTGAGTTCATTCTGTTGCTGGGAAATTTTTCCTAAATAAACTGGAAATCAGCCTCTTTCAACCAATCCCCATTGGTTCTAATTTTCCTTTGGGGGCAATTAGTTTAGTAGAAATTCTAAATCTCTTGTATACATAAAAGAGAAATGTATAGAGATGCCATTGGTACATAATTCCAATTGTCCTGATGTCTTATGTCCAAAAAAGCAAAGAACAAATGGAAAATTGGGTCTGAGAGTCTGAGGGTCTTGGCTTTAATGCCCATTGTGTCACTTTACCACTTATCAGCTGAAGATTTTCAGAAAAATCCCTTAATCCCTTAATCTTCCTCAGGCTCTATTTTTTCTTCTGTAAAATGGAGCTCATTATCTTCAGCTATTCCACCTGTTACTGGTACTCACTAAGTATAGGAGCACAACTAAAACTGTTACCTAAATGTAGGCCGCTTTTATTATTTCCTATCCTTATCCTACAGGTTTAGCACATGAGTAATTGTTTCCTGAGTGCAAGGTAAGAAATGCCTTTTCTAAAAGTCATTCTGGCAGTAGTTTTTGGTAGAGTCCTGTACCTAGTACAGACACACAATACAACTAGGTATTCTAGACCGATCCATGTTTATGGAAAGTGAAATCACTAAGATTAGTACAAGGTCCAAGTTGGCCAGAATGGCTTGTTCATGGCATATATTTATTTGCAAGGCTTTACTGAAGAAGACCCAAGACGAGGAGACTGTTTTCATGGCGGCTGAGCTACTCCAGTGCCTGGAAGACTGGCCCAGTCTGAGGGGGGCAGACGCAGGGTCACACCCTGCAGAGACGGCATTTGATAAATTGCATCTAGGTCATCCCACTCATGGAGCAGGCTATATCGCCAAGTCGGAGCTGTCCTCTGAGTTCACGTGTGAACACATGAATCTCCCCACGACAAGTAGATCGCTGAACGTTTTCCAGTTGATGCTAATGAGCAGACTGGCTATCACAGCTCTCTCTCTCTTTCACTGGTTGTAGAGTCACTGATGCTGTGTACACAAGGCTGCATTTGATGGCCTTACCTCAGTTTAGTGCTTTATGTTATCTCAGGATTTCTGAGGGCCTTTCCTGTCCCTGGGGGTGTGCATGAGACAGCGCTGCCTCTTATCTGAGAGTCAAGAATGTTATCTGAACAGCTGCCCGCTACAGAAAGGCTGGTGTCAAACCAAATGCACTGATTGAAGTACTTCTTTTCGGGAAAACACACACGTAAGAGCACATGCACACACACTCCAAGAATTCATGATCTGTAGGGCTGTGACTTCTTTCAGGGGAAACATATGTGAATACACATGTGAGCGCACAGACACATGCACACTTCTGGAGTGAATGATCCACAAGGCTGCTAAAGCCCATAGCATGAGCCTTGTCACGCTAACCTGATAGCCTGTGACCTATTCTCTGTCTTCTGCCTGATCTGCCTGTCTTCCTATCTACAATAAGGCCTGCCTCCATCTTAGGCTTGTGGGCAGACACCCTCAACAGCAGCTGAGAGAGTGAGGACCCGGGGAGCACTTGAGCCTGTCACTTGGAGGCACTGGCAGCTGCCTTTAAGTTGGAAGACTTTCTTCCGCAGGCAAAGTGGCCTTTATCACAGTCATAGGCATGAAGGAGGAAGAGGCAGGTGAAAAAAAGAAGACACAAAGGTTGCTTGTCACTAGGCAGAGGGGAGAGAAGAGCTTCCCATTCTCCTTGGGGCTCTGGCCTCAGATGACAGCTGAGCACAAGCAGAATCAAATCAGCTTTTAACTCTTCGTCTGCACCCCCAGAAACCATAGATACAGCCTCCACTCGAGCTGTCAATCAGGCCGAAGCGCAGTAAATGCCCATGATTAGCGCCTTCCTCAATTGGGAGTGTAAATGGAGAACCACAGCTCATTCCTCAAAGTAGCTGGAGCCACACACCCATTATTTCTTCAGAGCCAAATGTAAACAGAGAATGAACGAACGTTTCTGCACACTCCCCAAATTTTATTGTCCCTGCTGAAATACTTGGGAGGGGGTGGACCTCTTTTTCTCTTATGATCGCTTCTCATATTTGAAATGATCTGTATATTTGACATTCCACCAAATGATTCTCAAAGGGAGACAATGAAAGCCCTGGTACCCCCATTTGTCAGTATTTAAGGCTTAATGAACTCTTGGCGAGTTCTCTCCTCCCAGAGCTGCATGTTTATTATTGCTGCTTAATGGTGATCTGTCCAATGCTCCAACATGCCAAGAAGCTTTGCTCCTAATCAGAAATATATATTTATTAACTAGCTGGTTAATCTACAGAGAGATTTTCTGGAGATTGCCATGTTCGCTAAGAACTACCAAACCCAGCTGTGCTCTTTATATTAAAATCCCAGGCATTCTCCAATGGGAGGGGGCACTGGGTCCAGCCTGCCCCTGCCTCCACTCAAAAATAATCTCCCTCAGCTGCATTTGAATCTGGACGGAGAGAACATTCAGAGCTCTAAGCCTTTGGGTGCAAAAGATTCTCTACAAATGCACATTCAGAGTAAACAAAACCCATCAGGCCCCTGCTAGAGTCCGACGTCTGATTGCACTAAACACATCACGTTGGAATCTGCAATTGGCAAAGTAATTGGCGTTATTACAGCTGATGGGGAATTTCTGATGCTGCCCGAGCTCTCTTTTGAAATAATACTCAGCCATTTAATTTGTCCAGCTCTCGTTTAGCTGATTGCTCTTTTCTGCTGGAGTTTATCAAGAATGAGGCATGCTGCCTCTCTAGACGCCTGCAGGCTGAGATTTCACAGGCGTTTCTTGCTGCAACAGCCTCCCCTCTCTTTCTACCCACCCCTGCCTTTGGCTACTGTTCACAAGATGCCAAGGTGCCAGTAATGCAATAAGTGCAAGGTAGGTGAATCCAATTTGCCTTAGTTCAAAGCTGTCTACTTTCGGTCCCACATTCAGAGGTAATTGAAGGTATAATATAAAATTATTGTGAAATGCAAATAAACCTTCAAAGATTCGGTTGTCCTAAAAAGGCTCATGGAACTTACTAGCTCTGAAAATAAGACAATAAGTAATAGCAGACATCTCCAATATAATGCCCAGGCTAAAACGCATTAGAGAAATATCAGAATTTCTTTACCTGCAGTTTTATTTAGGGGAATCTGTTTTGACCTTTGCTATACAAACAGCTCTAGAATGGAGGTCTACAAATAATATTGACAATGTACTTTTTTGCTAGAAGCACACAGATTCTTTTTTTATACCATGCTCGTCCTTCCTTCCCCATTTTGGTATTTCTGTTCCTACCCAGACCGAGGCTTGGGGGTGGGGAGCCAAATTTAGCCAGCTGTGTTTTCTCACTCTAAAGATAAGGCTGGCATCTGGGTACAGACCTCTCTTTTTCCCATCAGCAAGCTACTTGCCCTGTCAGCACGTCAGCGATGGACTGTGTGCTGTGCTGGAAACGGGTCTGTCAGTCAGCCTGGCTCTCCTGCAGATGCCATGTCACTCAGATGGCCCATTAAACCCAGAACCTGCAAGTTCCTTGAATCCTCTCTTCTCTTATTTTTCATATAGAAAAAACAAAACATGAATTTAGGGGTGTGAAAACTCATTACATAAAATCCTAACACAATCCCTACCTTGAACAGGACCATCCCTATGCCCTCTGGTACAGTTCCTCACTGATGTTTGTGAGTAATAAATCACTGTGCCTAAATTCTTCCAGAGGGTATGGGCCACAGTGGATGTTCAGAACTCTGTCGAGAATCACTGTTAACATGAAGCAATACTCTGATGCTTGAAAAAAAGCATCTGGTACATCTGTTAAAAACCATTTGTTATACTTTATAACATTGAATTTTTTTATACAGGGAACTAAACCTGGGGCATTCTGCCTCTGAGTTACACCCCAGCCCTTTTTTTTGTTTTTGTTTTGGAAACAGGGTCTCCCTAGGTTACTGAGAGTCTCCCTATGTTGCTGAGGCTGTCTTCAAACCTGTGATCCCCCTGTCTCTGCCTCCCAAGTACTGGGCTTACAGATGTGTGCCACCATGCCTGGCACATTTTAAAATGTGTTATGGCTATTTCTCCTCCATGAATAAAAGATAAAAATGTTAATTTAAAAAGTGCCATAGGTGTCGAAGGAAGCAAGCATTCAAGGCACTCGTGAGTGTTCTCTTCTTCCTGACCAACAAGCCCCACCCATTCTTTAGCCTATTCCTGCAGTTGATCTATTCAGTCCTCTCCTGAGCCACAGTGTCTACCATTGCTCATGACTGAATGCCATGAACAGACTTGTGGAAAGGACAGGTGAATTTAAATTTTTTTTAATTCAAGTTTGTGGCTTTTGCACCCACCCCCACCCCCATCCTTGGATAATTCCACACTCTAGTCAGTATTGCTTCGGGAAACTGCAATTTGTGATCTAACAATGACATCTGCAATCAATTTCAATTTTGAAACTTAAAAGTGTAATAAGAATTACAGTGCACATTTATGGAGTGCTTACTATATACTAGATACTATTCCAAGGGCCTATCTCTTTAATCTTCAAAAATCCCATACGGTAGGTATCTTTCTTCCATTTAAGAAGACTCTGGTCCATGTAAAATTTAAATAATGTATGGAGGTCACATAGGTAGGATGAGGCTGACTTCTGATTCAAAATCATCAGTTTAGGCCCACAATCAGTGCTTTTTACTCCAAAACTGTAAAGCAATGAATGGGAAATATAAGTTTTGTTATTACACAAGCATCAATTTTTGCTATTTAAAGTAGTAAGCAGTACAACAACATCATTCAAAGCTCTTGTGTTCTGGCTTGGGTCACCTGCTGGAAACATGGATTCTGCCAGAAGCTCTAATATACATTCTTAGGACAGTGGGAGATGTAAAAGGAAAATCATGTGCAGAACTGGAGAGGGTAGGGAAAAAGGATTCCCATTATCAGGAAAATTTTATTTGCAGAAAGAACACAACCTCCAAACATAAGTCAGCAGATGACTGGATGAAAATGCTTGAAATCTGCAAGTTGTTACACTATGAGGTCTCTCTCCTGTGGCTGTCTTCTGACACCTCTAAATGGGTCCTTTTTATTTGGTAGAAGATGGAGGAAAAGGGGTGAGTAAGTGGTTAGGGAGAGAAAAGGGTGGAAGCTTGAGCTAGGTAATAGGGTTGGAATTTCAAAAGTGAGCTTGTTCATTTGCTGGAGAGGAGGCCTTCTTCCTTATAATGTAGGTACAGGACTATCCTGCTAAAAGAATTACAAAGATACTTCTCTGTAGTTTAATAATGAATTTGCATTACTCTAAGTCAATCATTCCAAGACCTAAATATGCAGATAACAAAGTCATACACTATACTCAAATTTCAGACGCAAAAAGATCTTATGCTGTACTCGAAGCTACTAACAAGCACAGCTATTTGAAATACATATAAAACATCAATGACTTTAGGACTCAAGTGATAAGAATTACAGGAGAATTTATTTTTGCTTTTGGTGGTACTGGGAATTGAATTGAGTAGTATTCTGCCTCTGAGCTACACTCCCAGCCCTATTACATTTTTTGTTTTGAAACAGGGTCTCACTAAATTGCTGAGGCTGGCCTCAAAACTTTAATCTTCTAATCTCAACCTCCCACATACAGGGATTACAGGTGTGAGCTGGTCTGGCTAGAATTTTTAAGAAGCTCATATTTAGTACCCTTTGCCAAAGGGTTGAAGAGAAAACAAGAATAAATAAATTAGAAACATGAATATAGTGGAAAGCGTCACAGAATAATTAAACCTTTGGAGCCTCAAGAGACCACAGAAATCATCGAGTCCTATATCCTTGTTGCTAGGGCTTTTTGTTTTTGTTTTTGTTTGGTAGAGGAGAAAACTATATTTGAAAGAAATGAGAGTGTCATTCAAAGTTAATTTCCACTGGTTTGTCACACATTGTTGTTTCTTTTTTTTTGGTGAAAAGTTGAGTTTAAATCAGGGTTTGAAAGTCTACATCATATTTGAATATACTGGCAGAGATAACAATGATTCTTTTGATAAAGTGGAAAAACATCTCTGTGTATGAATAATGCCCTCCTCTACCAACACCCACCCACCATTTATCAGTTTTGCTGTGTGTGAACTTCTACACATTAGGTTTGTTTTAAGTTGTGCTTACCTGCATGTGGCTCTCAGATGGTCAAAGTGTCTTGGGCATAAGATTTAGATTTCACTGAAATCTAAAGAGATTTAGTATCCCAAGAGAACTTATTAAGACTTTAGAATATTCCACTGAAATGCCAGACTCTCTGGGAAACACTTGGAGAACTTCTCTCTGGGACCAAATGTTAGTGTTAGTTAAAAAAAAAAAAGAAAAAGAAAAAAGAAAAAAAAAGGTACTAAAAACACTGTCAAGGCAGGAAGTGCAAAACACATATATCGAGAGTATGAAACTATTGATTTTATGTAACAAAAGTAATAGCGTAATAGCATTAGTTTAGGTTTTAGTGATAGGTGTGTGTATGCACGTGAGCAAATATTTTTGTTAAAAATATTCTCTTATCATCTCTGGTAAGAAAAAAATAATTAAATGGCTTGCTTTAGGAATTTTGGGAAGAGATCCATGTTTGGTGTGGGCATCTAAAAGTAGCAAGAGAGATACCTTCACAGGTGTTTTTTTTTTGAGGGGAGGCATTATTCACAATACAAACATTCACATACATGCTCATTGGAAAAATAGAGAGAGGCCAAATCCCACCCTTTTATTAAAACTAGAATAGTCCAGTTTTTTTTTTTCTTTTTTCTTTTTTTTTTTTTTGCGGTACTGGGGATTGAACTCAGGGACATTCTAACTTCAAGCTATACCCCCAGCCCTATTTTTTACTCTTTATTTCAAAACTGGGTCTCACTAAGTTGCAGAGTGCCTCACTAGGTAGCTGAGGCTGGCCTCGAACTCGGATCCTCCGGTCTCAGCCTCCCAAATGCTGGGATTACAAGCGTGCGCCACCACGCCTGGCTAGAACAGAGCTTCTGAAATGATCTTTGGTGAGCAACCAGATATTTTATTCAAACCCATATTTTTGTACGGATACTTTAATAAAATGCTAGGAAGATAACTACTAGGAAAACTATCTCATGCTTAGATATCATAGAAACATCCAAATTGGTATAGGAGTTTAGAAACTTAGAGATGTATCTCATGGCAAACCAATGGCAGACATTCGACAGGCCACCCTGGTTTGTAGCTCATCCTCTGTATAATATTGAACCAGAGAGCAAATATATGTTGCACAGATGATTCAAGAATAGACAGATGGAAGGTCTTGAGAGTAAAGGAATATGTTCAATAAGCAATAGCCTGGGCTGGGAAGATTCATGGGAGAGAACTTGCTTTGAAAGGCAGGGGAAGAGGTGCACTAGCCACTTATAAGCATTCTCCCTTTGTCTAATATCATAAAGTTAGATCTTTTTAGATATATTTTTGACCCAGAAAGAATGTTGAGATAGTAAGAGAGACCATAAACCCAACAGCATCACTGGCAAGTTTACAATCTCGGGTAAGTTGAATGGAAATAGCAGCAGATGAGGACAAGTATGAGCTTATTTACAGAATCCATGCCTAGCCATGCTTCCTCTGCCTAGAGGGGGAAGAGTAAGACACCAGATAATGGGGTTGCTGTGGTGGGGATTGGATTCCAAAGGGCTAGTAAAGTCAAAGGACACACCTGGCACAGGAATCACTACTGGCATGAGAGGGTCTTCAATCCCTCTCTTTGTGTGTGTGTGTGATACTAGGGATTGAACTCAGGGGCATTCTACTTCTGAGCTATACTGCCAGCCCTATTTTTTATTCTTTATTTTGAAACAGGGTCTCACTAAGTTGCAGAGGGTCTCACTAGGTAACTGAGGCTGGCCAAGAACCCAGATCCTCTGGTCTCAGCCCTGCTGGGATTACAAGCATGCACCATCACGCCCAGCTCCCTCCCCTCTTCTAAACTTCCTTTCTGCTACAGTTTACATTCAGAAAATAAGGAAATTGACTTAGACCTTGGTGAGCTTCTGAAAATATCATTTTCTAGACCCCGTCCAGAGCAACTCAAACCAAACTTCTGTGGTTAGGCCTGAACTCCTGAATCTCTTAAAAGTACTTTGTTAATTCCCTTCTGTAGCTAAGGAATCTCCTTCAGTTTTCAAATGGGGAGGGGGGCTAAGAGGCTTACAGAAGGGAGCAAAGCAGCACCTGTAGCAGGACTTCCTTGTATACTGCCTGGCTTCGGGAAGGTCCTTCTCAAAGTCTTTGGAGTGTTACATGATGAATTCAAAACAAGCCAACCCTTTTCCTCACGACTGTATATCCTGCACAGCCTACCTTTGCCCCACCTTGGTTTCCTCCTCTGTAGTAGGGGCAACCACTATGATGATCTTCCCTTTGGGAGTTGGCAAAGGAAAAGAAATGAGAACCACAGAAATTCTTTGCCAACATGGATGGATTCAAAATGTTCTACATCAATTCTATTCCTCTGAGCTGTACAAGTTGCATTTTCTTGGAATCTGACAAAGATCAAGAAAATTCAATGTAATATATAAAGATGAAGATGGAGCTGATTGTCTTGGTTTTGCCAATGGTCAGACTGGAGCTGAATTATCTTTACCATGGAGCTAAAGTCTAATTCGGGTGTCAAAGCACAAGCAGTTAAGAACACAGATGTTGGAACCACAGTGCTTGTCTCAAATTCCACTTCTATCACTTATGGGCTTTGTGACCTTAACTTCTCCGTGCCTCTGTGTGATTTCTTATAAAATGGGTTTAATGTAATTATTGATTTCAATAAGGCTTTGTAAGTATTCTATAAGATAATGCATGTAAACTTCAAAGAACATCTTCTGACTCACTTGTAATAAGTCCTTGCATAGGTATATTCAAGCAAAGTCTGAGTGAACATTTACATACACCAGCTTTGGTTGAGTGCAACAGGACAGAGTGGCCTGGAAATCTCAGAGCTACCAGGTTTACAGAGCTACTGTTTGAGTCTTTATAAATGTGGATACAGAATTCAGAGACAGCTGATGCCCATTCAGAGTGGAGTCAGATAATGATGATTCTATTCTGGAAAAAAAAAAAAAAAAAGACCAACCCTGGAAGAACAAGCAACCTGGACACTTGGGGATGTAATGCTAACAAGAGGAGCTATTGCTGACTGCAACTCTCCTCTCCAACTTGATGTGCTATTTCTCAGTGCAGAAACACCCATCCATAGCAAACAAAACACAACCATCAAGACACCAGTTACTGCTGTGGTCTCTGCACTGCTTCCCTTTTCTGTCTCTGTTGGAAGATGGTCAAGTGATGGTTTCTTTCTACTCAGAAACTCCACAGTCAAACTTCTATAAAAAAGAGCTGCTCCTCACAGAATGTTTGGGGGGGTTTGTAATACATACTTCTGTGATAGGACTCATGGAGCCCAGGACTTGCTGTGGTAGGGGATCAACTTGGGGCCTGAGGACCATGCAGTAGGGGTTCACCTGGGGAGCACAAAGCCTATCTCCTTTGAGTGCTGGGCTGTAATCATTGTGACCTCAAGAATGAACACTGCCCTTCCTCAGGACCCTCATTTTGGTTAACAGTACCCCCACTTTTCCATCAGCCAAACAGTCTCTGGGTCTACTGATTCTGACTCCAAACTCTCCCATTCCCTCCCACAGCAAGTTTGTGATTGTCCCTAGCCCAGCTTCATTCCCTATGACTTCTCCTGTGGAGTAATGACACAGGCTTATTGCTGGGTTGGTTCTTCATCTCACCATACCATCTACCAATGGACTGGTCCTCTGATGTCACAGTTCTGATGCTTTTGAGGGGTTAATGTGAACTGAATCCAGGGGTATTCTACCACTGAGCTACATCCACACCCCTAGCCCTTTTTATTATTATTTTTTATTTTGAAACAGGGTCTTGCTAACTTGTTAAAGCTCATCTCAACCTGTAATCCTCCTGTCTCAGCCTCTCAAGTACTGAGAAAACAGACATTTGCCATCATGCCTAGTTACAGTTCTGACTTTTGCCTGCCCTCAAACCTTCAGTGGCTCACATTGTCTTCAGATGAATGTCAAAATCCAAACTCTGAGCCAGGTGTGGTGGTACATGCTTATAATCCCAGTACCTGGAAGGCTGAGACAAGAGGATCCCAAATTCGCAGCAAGCCTCAGGTACTTAGTGAGGCCTTCTGCAACTTGACAAGATCCTGTTTCAAAATAGAGAATAAAAGATAGGGCTTGGGGTGTACCTTGAAGGTAGAATGCCCCTGGGTTCAATCCCTAGTACTGCAAAACAAACAAACAAAAAAACAAACACACACACACATACATACACACACACACACACACACACACACACACACACATTAAACTCTATATTCTGATTCCAAACAACTGTAAAATGCTGTGTTAAGATGATGGGAAAAATCTGGATATAGACTGGGTTTTAGAAACTACTAAATATTTACTGTTATTTGGATAGATGTGATAATGGTTTGTGATCTTCTTTTCTTTTCTTTTTTTTTTTTAAATAAAAAAGCCCTTATTGGTTTAGACAGGCTTACTCAATGTAATGGTTTGTCTCCTTATCCCTAATGAAAATGAGGAGCACTGTAAGAAGCCAGGTTTGGTGGCCAAAGAGGGGACCCTGAGGTTATGGCCTTGGGGATTATATACACTCCCCACCCCAATCTCTCTTGATTCTGGCCTTCATTATGTGAGCACAGATCCCTTGTTCTCTTCTTCTCTCTGCTTCCTGCCACCATGCCTGAGCTCCACACCCTATCCCCACATGGATTGAATCTGGAATCTCAAAAAAAACTGTGAGCAAATAAATCTTCCTTCCTCTAAGTTGTGTGGTCAGTTGCCTGTAGATTATAGCAGTAAGAATGTTGCCTAAGACACCAAGTACCTATGAGTAAAGTCACATGATAACTAGGATTTGTTTAAAAACATTCTCCTTCTTAAATTAAAATTAAAAGCCAAAGTAAATGGGAATATAGATAAAGAGCATTGAAGAAGTGGTATGGATTGTTAAAGCTGTCCCTGTGATGAGCTTGCGTAGGTTCCTATCAATTCCGGGAAGCTAATTGACAATGACTTTAGAACAGGTTAAGTCACTGGTAGCTTAAAAGTGGTTATGATGGAGCTATGTGTACCACAGAAATCAACAAAGGCCACCAATTAGGGATTTTTAAGCAGCATATAATTGAAGGAGGGTAACTGACATATGGATTTATTATACTTTTATGCCTACTGCAGCAAACATTTAAAAATCCATTAATATTTATATATTTAAAATCCAACTGTTTTTGCAGAATCTAAGACCTGAGACATGGCCCCATCCTCCTTTCCCACCATGCTCCTCCTTCTAAGGAAGGCAGGGAAATTAACCTATCTCCCAGTCTTCTGAACACACCCAAGTGCGGCCATCCTTGGCCTCCATCCAGGCTTCCCTGGCCCTGGAGCAAGTTCAACACCTTGCTTCCTTCTCACCAATCTTGGCCCAGGTGCACAACACTCTCTCTGTTAAATTTCCATGCTCCCTCCATTTGCCTGAATTTTTAAGTTAACTTAACCCCTACTTCTCTACTAGAAGAAATCATTGAATTGTGCTTGCCAGACATCCTACCAAGTTGCTCTTAGATGCATTGTCTTGTGTAATCCTCACACAATCAATGAGATAAGCTTAATAAAAGGAAAATGAAGATCAGAGTCATTTGGTAGCTTTCCCAGGGTGACAAAGTTGACACTGGTGCCAGAACTGTCAACTTGTGGGGAGTAGCCTATGTATCACAGAGAGCCTCACACAAAGGTCTTGCATCAATATCTGTGAATAAAATGGCAACTAAGTGACCAAAAGCCCTGTTTTCTCCATGCTAAAAATGTTTTCCTGTATGACCCACTTTATTCTCTTCTCACCTTTCATAACAAATGTGTCCTTGACCATGATAGCAATTAGCATTTTAAGGACTCATTAAAAATGGCTATCCTTCAGAGGCAGCTATTACACCTGCCCTGCTCTTGAAATAATACTTCATTTTTCCTAAAGGAAGGATCGTAAAGGAAATGATGGGGAGCTTATATAGCAGGCAAGGATCAAGTCTTTTAGACAGTACTCTTCTAGGATGGGGGGAATGCTTCACTCTAAAGTCACTTGCAACACCATGCTTGGGCACCACCAACCTGTTTTGGATTTGGTTCTATGCTACATTCATTTCTTTACCACATCTCCATCTCAGCAATGCTTCAGGAAACTTCACTTGCTGATGCAACTGAGGAATATCTAAGAAGAAACAATTGCCAAGAAGCCTTGCATGCTGCAGGTGGTCTACATAAGGACATTGGCTCTTAGCATCTTCTTCAAATTGCTCCTAGACAATTAAACTTGCATAAGATGAGAAAGAGGGGAGTATAAATAAGTGATGGTACTGGTAACTAATACAAGGAGAGCCAGCTTCTAGATGAATTCTTAGTGCGGAGAAAAGCATTCA
Source organism: Graphiurus murinus (assembly GCA_004027655.1). Classification (NCBI taxonomy): domain Eukaryota; kingdom Metazoa; phylum Chordata; class Mammalia; order Rodentia; family Gliridae; genus Graphiurus; species Graphiurus murinus. The sequence continues at coordinate 15,140 of PVLC010023542.1, forward strand.
AACAAACAAATAAGGTAACAAAAAAGCATTTAACACATGACACAAAATTTTAAAACCCCATAGATGTGTAATCTATGTAGAACAAAGATTGGAAAACTATATCTCCACATGTCATCATCTATGTTTCTGGGGTGGAATAATCGATTCATGTTTATGTTTTTCTGTGTATTCCAACTTTACACAGTAAACATTGAAGTTTTTATATTAGTTGGGAAAGGAATAAAAAGAAAAGTAGAGAGAAAAGCATACAGTTATTGGATTTCTACTGAGGAGAATTACATGTCAGCTTTTATTCCTCTTTCCTCTTGGGGTAAAGAGGAATGTTCCAAAAAAAAAAAAAAAAAAAGACATCAGGCTTCTTATTTCCAATCATCCAAAGTCTAGAAGGGAGGGGCCTCAAGTGTGTCTTGTTGCTTCAAAAAGCAAAAACAAGATGTTAGAAGATAAAAGAAGATGTGATGCAAGGGAGGGGAGGGACCAAAGAAGAAAGAGAAGTAAGGGTGGTTTAGGTGTGAATTTCAGAATCTTTGTACATCTGTGCTGTGAAAACTCACTAAGAATATTACTCACCTCCAGCCCCAGGCCTGACTGGAGGAGACAGTTGTAGTCTGTAGCCTAGAGTCCAAGCTCACCACCTCTGGGAAGACCACCCACCACTGATGCACAGTAGCTCAGAAAGCACAGTCTGTCTCAGCCTTTACCTGCAAAATCATGTGTTTGTTTCCACTATGGAGAATGGCATCTTTGAAAATTCATAACGGTAGAGAGAAAGGCAGATATTCACTTTCTTAACTTCCTCTGCTCTATTTGCAGAAAAAACAGAGACAGACAGACAGACAGAACAGCTCAATAGTCACCACTCTCCACACTTTCCAAATCATCAAATATTTGTGAGAAAATCACAACTATTTCCTTTAAGAGGCTGCAACATCAAGGAAAAAAACGAAGCAGACATCAAAGAAGAAACAAAACTCCTCTACATTCAAGTGATCAGTGTGGACCATGCAAGACCTGTAAGGCTGATCACAGTTATCCCATGGAGGGGAACTCCTAAGTACCTCCTGACAGTCATGGACTGTCCCTGGAAGGGAGCATGCCCATGAATTATTGCAGGTATCAGGATGTATGGAGCCAAGTTTCATCTGAAATCCAAAGAGAACAGGAAGAACAACAGAAGCCAACAATTTGATGCAGTGGGGCTGGAGGGGTCATCCTGCAGCATGTGGGCAGCTTTCTTTTCTATTCGGAAAAGAGCCCAAAGGGTGATGTTGACTTGAGACACATCTGAGTGTTTTTGATTTAGGAATGACCCTGGAGCATTGACTTTGATCTGGGCATTACACGCTGGCCATGAGATTCCCAGGACTTCCTGGCCTCAGGAGCAGGCATCCTGAGGGGTGAAAAATACACATTGATGCTTTGAGCCTCCAGGGGATGACAGAGAAATGGAATAATGTGCAAAGGCTGAACAGAGCCAGGGGAGTGAGTGTCTGCACTGGAAACTGTGGGATGTATGTCAGGGAGTGAGAAAACTGCCTTTCTAGGATCCTGTCTTTGAAAATGATGGGCATGCCTCACTTACTAGTTCATTTTAAATCTAATATCTAACAATGTATCTAAATGAACATGCAGAGAGTATGATCACCCTACTCAGAAAAAAGCCACGCCCAAACCATACATACACACACTCACATGCACAAACACACACAAGTGCACACATGCCTTCCATAAACAGTCCTTCCTTTTTTCTTCCTCCCTCTTTCTTTCTCCCTCTCTCTTTCTTTTTTTCTTTCTTTCCTGTGTATGTGGTACTAGCTAGGGATTGAACCTAGGGGCATTCTGCTTTTGAGCTACACCTCCATCCCTATTTCATTTTTTTTTTTTGAAACAGGGTCTCACTAAGGTATGGAGGACCTCACTAAATTGCTGAGGCTAGACGCGAACCTGTGATCTTCCTGTCTCAGTCTCCTAAGCAATGAGATTACAGGTGTGCACCACCATGCCTGGATCTCCAGCCCCCCTATTTTAAGTAAATTTTCAGACAAAAAGAAATCTTTACTGAGATGCCACTTCATGTGAGTGGAGGGGTGGGATGTGTGGGTTATGGGTAAATGTTGATTTGTTTTTGCTTTTGTTTCACATTCTCGTAGCTCCACTGGAAGTCCTTTTGAATATGTGAATAGCTACACTAATTACTTACCAGTTTTCAATGACTAGAAAAAAAGGCTCACTGGACATCTGTTTCTGAAACCTCATTGCATCACTGACAGAGGACCAGCAAGCCATGACAGTGCTGGAAATACCCTAAACTGGCATATAGATTCACTTTTGTACTCTTATCAATGACCCTTCATTTTGCTAATTCTCCTCCTCCAGCCTCTCAGTGTCTGCTTTCTATCCCCATTCTGACTCTCCATATGATCCCAGGCTAATTCGCATCAGGACGTTGGGTCCTCAGCAGCCCCATCAGTAAAAGGGAGCTCAGAGGATGTAACCCGAAAAGGAGAAGTGAAGGAGGTTTGCTGGTCAATTGCATGTAAAACATTTTTTAATAAGACATTACAAATACATAGAACTCTTGCTATTAGAAAATCACTTGCTGGACCCCCAGAAGTTCACTGCCATTGGCTATGCAGTATTTCCCCACAAAGTCATAACACTGTAGAAGGAGGCAGGCACTGAATTAGGGGTAATGGGAAGTTTCGTGTGGAAAGGGGGCAGACTGAGCACTATAACCATTGCTCTTGGATTCACCTTTCTTAGTATGCAACCTCTGTCTACAGTGGGGTCTATGGGAGAAGACCAAAGCATCTGTGTGTCTAGTGTTCATTTGTGAAACCTCTTCCAGAGGCAGGGAAGATGGCTTCCCATCTCCACCTCTACCACACAGGTGCCCAGAAAACCCTTGCCTGCATCCTCTCAGGGTTGGCCCATGGGACCTCCAAATGTCACATGGGCAGGAGATAGCAGTGGTCCATTTCCTGACCAAGATCAGTAAACTCAACTGCCTGCCTCTACAGAAGTCTGAAATTAACCTGACCACCAGACCAAGACTGTGATGAATTTGTACATGAAGGTTACAGAAATGTGAATATCCTGCCAAACAGAAAGATAGAGAGAAAAAACTGAGTCCCAACCCACCCTCCATCTGCTTTAATTCAACTCTTTCCTAAACTGGGTACCCACCGACCCAACATTCCAAGCATCTTGCTGTAGAGTTTTTTCACTATAAAAACTTAAGAGAGCAAGAACAGAAGGAAATTGTTTTGTCCAGGGTGGGATAAGAGAGGAAATAGAAGGAGAACACAAGCTACCAGGTCGTTCTCATGGTCAGCAAGCACCTGGAGTCAGAGAAGCTGGAGGTCTAGAGTGAACCTTTCTGTCCTGATGCCAAGTTCATTTGCTCACAACCAAAGTACAGATCATTTCATTTTTTCTTTGTGCATTGTAATCATACATCTTGATGAAGTTCAGAGTGATAGAAGCACACATGCACACATGCACACAGCACTTGTTGAGCCCTCCCTCAGTTCCACCCCATTCCCTCTTCCTCTCCACCTCCCAGTGCTCAATAGAGTAATTGGCTTTGATAAGTTTGCATATGCACATCATGACCATTGAAGTGTTTCCTTCTTCACATCTTCCTCCCCACTCCTGTCTCCCTCATTTAGGTTCCTGAAATGTCCATCAACAAATGAATGGATCACAAAATTATGGAATCCATACAGCAGAGTAGAATTACACACAATGGGATTCTACTCAGCAAGAAAGAAGAACAAAATTATGTTGTTAGCAGGGAAATGGATGGAACTGGCAAATATTATGCTAAGTGAGATTAGTCAGTCACAAAAAGTGAAAGGTAGGATGTTCTCTCTCATATGTTGAAGCTAGGAAGAAACTGGGACACAGGAGGGACTATTTCACTTTCTTAAACTTCATTCAAGCATCAGGGGAACTCACCTGTGGCTGAAATCCTTTGAGGTCACTGGCTGCAAGGTCACTGGCTGTGAGGAGCTGGAAAAGAACAAAGGAGTTTTCATTAGTGATACTGTTCAGAGTTTGCATACAGCATTCTCAAGACAACCGGCCTGCCGTGGGCTTACCAGAGCCTAGATCAGAGCTCAAGAAGCACAGTTTCAGAAGGCAAATGTGGCATTTCTGAACTAGGAGTCTAGCCTGGACCGATTTCACTGTGTGTCCATCACACTTCTGACTCAATCACCTCAACCTTGCCTTCACCTTCCTCTCCTACCTTCCTTCTGGGTGCTAACACGTCTTCACAGGGTCTTGATTGAGGAACCACGGGCTATGGCTGGATTTCAGGAGACCCAGTGGCTCCCTAAAATTGTAAGAATAATTGTGTGTGAATCTATAGATATATATATATATTTCCTTAGGGAGAAGGTCCCTGGCTTTCTTTCAACTGCCAAAGTAGTGATAAATGAAGTGAAGAATTACTTTTTCAGAGCCAAGAACACATCTCCTCTAGGGGCGATTCCATCCTTTGTTTTTCCATTCCTTTTTAAAATCAGATCAGTAAAAAATGATCCTTTCCTCTTCCTGCTTACATGTGACTCAATTTCCCCTTGTCCCAAGTTATCTGTGATTTTAAGTACTTACTACTTAGAAGTTCATGTTTTATGCTTCAAACAATCATATATCATATTAGAAAATAAGAGTCAGGTTTATATATAATTCCATAATTCTCTGTTTATTAAAGGATAAGGCTAAAGGTTTTTTTGTTTTTGTTTTTTTGCATTTTCTCTAGGGCTTGGAAGCAGGAGATACTTAATTTAAAAAAAAAACAGGGTTAATTAATGAAATAATCACAATCTTTATTGTTTTAAAAACACTGGGAATTGGTGGAATAAAGAGAGAAAGGAAAGATGCTTATTTTGATTCAATAAGTATGACGGCTAGCTTTGTTAGGCCTGGAGAGTATTTGTGAAAAATAGGAAAGATTTCATGTTTTCTGTAACAATATTTTGTTTGGTTCAACAAAGAGAAGGAGTCATGCTGAGCTCCGGTGCCTCTAGCCTCTGGAAAAGCTCAACAGGACTTTTTAGCTTCCCTAAATGACTCTGCCAAAAGTGATGTCCAAGTGGCATTAGAGCTAGGATAGAGTTTTCTCCCCTTATCTGGGCCTGCCTGCAGACTGGACTCCCCATTCCAGAAAAGAGCCAGTTCAGCCCTGTGATTGTAAGGAAACAACCAAGCAATAGCCCATCAGTACACTTGCCTAGGCACAGAGGGCTAAGTATGATTAGAAGACTCGAGTCTCTGCCCTCAAGAACCTGCAGTTTGGTCAAAGGACCAGATGTATGTATGTCAGCTCAAGCAGAGTGTAGCAGAGTGCATGTGCCAAACTTTGAAGATATAGCAAGAGGTCAGGGTGGGGTTGTTGAAACAAGGTGGAATTTGAACTCAGCTTTTAAATGAAAGGTGGCAGGGTGAGGTGCTTCATATGGGAGCAACTGAAAGGGCATGGGCAGGGACAATGACTTCCCAGTCCCAGCACATCAGTATTACCCTCTATCCAATGTCAATCATAACCTCCTTCAGAAGAAAGCGGGCGGGCTGTGACACACCCAGGAAAGAGGATCACCTGGGCTTGCAGCACACTACTTGCTGCTTTGTATAATTTTTCTTTTTCAATCTCCGTATTTCCCTCATCAGATAGAAAGTATCTACACTTTACAGATGAATAATTCTGAGACTTCTGGAAGTTAAGTAAATTTTTTCTAGATGGCTTGTTACTACATGTATTTGGGACTTAAGTCCGAAACTATATTTTTCCAAAAACTCAGGCTTTTTCTTTCATCATACGATGCCTCTGAATTATAGCCCATTTGAGACAGATTGTTGAGGAGATGTGGCATAGAAAAAAGGCCAGGTGCCAGAATGTAAGTCAAGTGAGCCACAGGCAGTAACATGAAGCTTGGGTCCTGATAAATGACTCTTAACTAACCCTTTCTTGCAGACACACTTACTTAATTGGTAATGACCATCCATTCTTCCGGATTTATCAATACAACCTAAGCCTCTAACTTGAGCTGGGCACAGGTGGAAGAGGGACACAAAGGCTGATGGGATGGCTAAAGCATGGGAGAGATCTTTGTAAGGACACAGTCACCAATGTGTGTTTTCATTCAGGACTCAGAGCCCAAATTCTCCAGGCCCTGCAAGAAGAGTTGGAAGGGACCTTTCATCACTTATGACAGGGCTCACCAGGTAAACATGAGACCAAAATGTCTAGTTCTTGCTAATCCTGAAGTCCTGCAAGTGTGTTCAGCACTCAGAACTACTACTACTTCTTGTTCTTCTTCTTCTTGTTCTTCTTCTTCTTCTTGTTCTTCTTCTTCTTGTTGTTGTTCTTCTTCTTCTCCTTCTCCTTCTCCTTCTCCTTCTCCTTCTCCTTCTTCTTCTTCTTCTTGTTTTGTGGTACTAGGGATTCCAAGCTGCACTCTCCAGTCCCTTTTTTATTTTTTGTTTTGAAATAAGATCTTATTTGGTTGCTGATGCTATCTTCAAACTTGCAATCCTCCTGTCTCTGCCTCCCAAGTACTGAGAATTATAAGCATGCACTACCGCTTGCTTTTCTTTCTTCACTGAACAAGAACATGCCCAACAAGCCCATTTCTAAGGAGACTATGCTAGTTTACACATTATCTTATGTGCATCCTGCATGGTTGAGAAAAGTCTAGATATACAATTAGTCACTAAATAACCTGTTGGCCAAACGACTTAAAAGGAAAGTGGAGAATATTGTCAACGGGAGCTGAGGACAAGAATGTCTAAATTGCTCAGTGTGGAGAACAGAAGTGTGAGAGGCAGTTCAAGACATCCTTCAAGCTGACAAAAGGAAATGGCACTCAGCACCAAGCATATTTCCTCTGTGAAGGAGGCACTCCAGTATCTGAATGAATTAATCAGCGCCTACGCTGGGAACAAGCTCTTCTCTAGTTGCTACCAGTTCTTCCGGAGAATATTGGTTTGTGCTTCAGTGTGGACGTCAGAGGTTGAATTTAAGCAAGAATGGTATGAAAATGAAAGAGGCTGAGCAATGAATGAATCCATCACCAGCAGGAGATAGAGGGCCCTCCCTTTTCTGTGGATAAAAGAGTAACAGGTTGAATGGGACCATCTGCAACTCAAATGAGTTGGCTTATCTGGGGCTGAATGGAAAGATGCTAGGAGGTGGTGTTGGGGATGGTAACCAAGTGACTCCTAAAAATCCTCAATTCCCTTTCTTTGCAGATTCTAATTCTTTCTTTTTATTCTTCTTTCTTTTGTGGAACTGGGAGTTGAATCCAGAAGTATTATACCTCTGGGCTACACCCCCAGCCCTATTTTATTTTTATTTTGAAACAGGGCCTCCTTAAATTGCTCAAATCCTAACTAAGTTGCTGAAGCTGACTGTGAACTTACCTCGTGTCTCAGGCTCTCAAGTAGTGGAATTACAGGCCTGCACCACCACACCTGACATTTGATTCTTTTTCTTTCTTTCTTTCTTTTTTTTTTTTCTGTTTCTGCAGTTCTGGGGATGGAACCCACGGCCTCCCACATGCTAGGCAAGTGCTCCACCATGGAGCCCTATCCCCACCCATTACCTTGGAGATTCTGAATATTTCACTCATGATCTTGTGGGTATTGAAGGTGTTAGCTGACCTAGAGGCAGCTGAAGGCAAGCCTTGCCACCTTTCCTCAACAAAGGCACTGAGAACAGCGCACAGAATCCTATATCTTATCACTAGCAAGTCACAAATCCTCACATGCCAAGCTCCTGGGTTCTAACCATGCTGCAACCAAATACGGGAGTTCTTGGGCAGAACATAGCTCTGCACCATGAGCATTCCCCAAACTGGGTCATTTCCTATACATCTATATATCCTGCACCCAGGAGAGGAGAACAGGCTGGCCCTCAAGGCATCTAAGTGTGATGCTAAAATGTTCATTAGAAGTAGAGGACAAGAAAGTCCTCCTGTATATTAAAACCATGCACCACCTAAATCCAGATCCCCCTTAAAGGAGATCCAGTTTTACAGGGTTGAGATCTGAAACAAGAAACTTAACCTCCCTAGGAAGGAATGAGGATATCACTGAGCTCCAGAACCACCTCTCCTGGGAATCTGAGGTAAGGGAATATGGTATAGACAAGGGGTCCCCCCCCCTGGGTCCCCCTCCCTCCCTTCAACCAGAGTAGCTCTGCTTTTCCCTCTTTCTTGAATAAAAATTCACTTGAAAATAAATGTTCTACCACCAAATTACATTTTAAAAACTTTCACTTTGCAAGAAAGGAAGTGCTATGTGATATTTTCAAGGGGCCTGTGTGGGTCACTTAAGCCCAGCCCCTCTGTAGCAGCCTCTGCTACTGACCATGTCTATCCATCTCTATCATCTATCCCTAAACAGATGCTGACCCTGGGGAATTCATGGGGAAACTGAGGCAGGTAAGAAATATGCATGTTCTTCCCCAAAGCCATTGCCTAACAAGCACAGATCCAGATCCTTCCCAAATGTCCTCTCCCTCTGAGACCCTGTCCCCATTGGGTGACACTGGGAAACAGTTCACTGCCCATGGCAAACCAGTGGGGTGGGGAAGGATCAAGACAGGCAGACAGAAAAGGGGAGTTAAATGAAATCCACCATAGCTCTAGGGACTTCAATCAGGCTGAAGTTAATGAAAAGCATCCTGCCTTTCCCCGGATGGCTAATGTCTGTACCACTCCCAGCTAGAGGGCTGAGAGGGGAGAAGGGCAGACAGAATTACATTTAAAAGGCAAAGGAAGGAGAAAATTCTTTCATCTCCCTGGTGGAGCAGGCCAGTGTTCCTGGGGCCCTTCACAGACCAATCTCATTCCTGACACGTCTTGCTGCTCTTTGGAACAATCCACATTCAAATATTAGGAGGATGACCCTGCCTTCCATTTTTGAAGAACTGCACTTTCTCTCTTGGCATAAATTCAGGTTTTGTGTCTTTTTTTTTCTGTTTTGGTGTCTCCAAGCTCAAAGGGCAGGTTGAAAGAAGATGAAGGGCACCATGAGGCCTCAAAAGGGTGAGAGGAGAAATCCCTTCAGCTTCCCAAGCACAGAAATTTTGTTCTTTTGTTCTCCCACTCTGCTCTCTCAATGGGATTCTCCCTTTGTTTCTGTCATCAAAAATGATCCACGGGACAGCTGTACCCAGCAGCCTCTGTGACCAACCTAGACCTAGAACAGTCCCTCAAGCCAGCTGCCCACCTACCTGCAAACTCTACAGCTTCTAAAGCTTCCCCCACAGGAGTAGAGGAAACTATACCATTTTTTCTCTCCTTCTAGTTCCCAGGGACATCATTTCTCATTGCAGGCCCTTTGTCAAAAATATGCACAACGCCATGATAGAGTAGGGCTTAACATCACCCCACTCGCCCCTCAGGCTGACCCAGGACCCCTGTGTCTGGGAAGGGAGTCAATGGCATAAAATGGCAGGGGAGGGTCATTCTGGACATCTGGCCATTAGGACTTCAGCCTCGAAGACATGCAGCTGGATAAATTGAAGCCTGATGGCTCTGAGACTCTCCAGGCTATTAGCTCTACCCAGATAGTTCATTCCTGTGGGCCAAAGAAAGAGATGGTGGCATTTCATGAAATGGATATGCAGATGGATGGATGCACTGGTAGGTAGGTGAGAAGATAAAAGAACAGAGTAATGATGGCTCTGAGGAGAACAAATGATCCATGTTCAAATTCACCTCCAAAGATATCATCCATTCATTAAATGAGCCTTGTGTCTCACCTGCTTTCTTTTTAATATGCTCTCCATTCCATTTCCTACTTTACGGAAAAATAGTATTTTATTACCTTTTCATTTTGTGCCATTTGCTTCTTACTTTGGCTATAGGAGATAAGCTGAACCCTATCTTACTCCAACCCTGCAACCTATAAAAATGTCTGGAGCAGCCTATATGGAAGACAATGTCCTAGAAAGCCAAGGAAAACATCCAGTAATGAGTGTGTTCAAGGATGCTACAGATTAAACTTGACTCATCACCTTGAAAGTGGAAACTGAGGCTGAGAAACATTAACTGACTTACCCAATAGAAAATCAGGAGAAACAAATCCAAACATATGTATATAAATAACAAAAAGAAAGTGTGAGATGTTGTTATGATTTATATATTGAATGTTTCCCAGAAAAGCTCATGTGTTGGCATTATTAAAAGGTAAAATATTTAAATATTTTAAAGGTGAAATAATTGACACATGAGGACTCCCACCTAATCATTGGGATTAATACATTGATGAATTAGTGATCTGAATGAATTTTGGGTGGTAATTGTAGGCAGGTGGGACATGGCTGGAGGAAGTAGACTGCTGAAGGCATGGCCCTGGGGACTTTATCTGTCCCTGGTCCCTCTCCTCTCCCTTCCCTTCC
>PVLC010023543.1:0-25677 GCA_004027655.1 Graphiurus murinus
GAGGAAGCCGCAGTCCTGACCACAGCTCCAAGCTGGTGTCTCTCAGTGAATGAATGACCGATCGCTCTCTGGAGAAAGCCCCTGAGGACAGGCTGGGGCAGGAGTCTGTGCAGCAACACACCCCCCTGCCCTGGCTTTCATCTGCAGGCAGGAGAGGAGCCGAGAGGGCATCCAGAGGAGGGGCGGTGAGCTCTGAGCCCGGAGCCAGCAGGGCTGGGGTGGGCTGGTTGCTGTGTGGCTGAGGATAGCCTTGTCCTTCTCTGGTCATTATTTTCCTTGGTGTATAAAACAAGGGCTCGAGACAAGTGATTGCCACGTTCTTGCACCCAGACATTCTGGGTTCCGTTCTGGGCACTGTGAGCGGGCTGTACCCCAAGAGGGCTAGCACGGAAATCCAAGGAGGAGAAATCCAATTGGAAATCAGGACAGTGACTCGGCCAGCCCACATGACCCTGAGCACCAGGTTTGGATTTTATATCTCTGTGGTGTAGAAATAGAATAATCTTCCAGTGATGGAGGAAGGCAGGGAGGTGGGGGGCAGTGGACTTCGACACCCCTGAATCAGCAAAAAAAAAATCCCAAAAGCTGAAAACCAATCTCTCAGTGCCACGCACAAAACACACACCGCGGGTCATTCGCCAGTGAACTCTGAAGCACCATCATAAATAATTAAAATGAAGTTATGGTTGTCAAAATAAATTAACAAAGACCAGGAGGCCCCATTCTCTCCGGCTCCTCACCAGCCCATCAGTTCTCAGTCTGCTCTTCTGTAAAAGCAGACTATGGGCACAGGGCCTCCTGTGGGGCACACGGCAGATGACGGCATGCGGCTGCGAGGCAGAAAGGCGGTGGGGGGCACCTGTGAGGTGGGGGGCATGAAAAACGACTGGTACATGCCCAAGCAGCGAGGTGCTCCCTGAGGTTCGGGGCAGGCAGAGTCGTCAGGATGCATCTGTGAGTGGGTCCTCTAGCCTTTCCCAGATCACTCCAGAGCCCCGGAAGACCCTGGGAGCAGACCCGCAAGAGCTTGGGGCACAGAGCACCCCACACCTACACACCCGGAGGCCCCAAACCACCTGAGAACCAATCAGATTCCAAGAAGTAAATGCAGATGCCTGTAGGAGATATGGTGAGAGATCCCACCAATCTTCAAGCTGCCACAACTGGAAACAGGGGCTCAGACACCAGGGATCTGGGCTTCTAGAAGTGGCAGGAGTGACAGGGGGCAGTGACTAGATGTGAATTCATGACTGGAAGCTCAGTGTGTGCCTGATCTGTGCCCACCAGGCTGCCACCACCACGGCTGCTGGTACTAGTGCAGGGGCCTCCTACCCGATTTCCTGCTGTCCCGGTGCCCTGGTGTTTGGGTGAGCAGAAGTGGGGACCAGGACTGTGCCCATTTCACAGACGGGGATGCTGGGTTTACAGAAATCGTCTGGCTCATGATACCTGGGTGGCGGTGGGACACTGGATCTAAATGCAGGCAGGCTGGCTCCCAGCTGGGTATCTCAGACATCACCTGGGGTCTACATGAGGACAGGGTGATAGGCAACGGCATCCCTTGGACAACGCCAAACACTTCCTCCCGGGAGTGAGTAGGAGGGAAAGAGCGGTCCTGGTCCTGGAGAAAGCACAGCATGAAGGAGCCCAGGCAAGCCGGCAGCTAGAGCAGAGCAAGCGCAAGGCACGCGGCGAGGACGAGCTGGCCAGGAAGTCAGATCTGACCCGAAGCGGGATGGGAAGACCGGGGTCCTGGGCAGAAGCGGCAGCAGCTCTCGGGGGCGCACTGGCCTTTGTCAGTTTCCCCCTAAAGGACACGAAACAAAGGGGTACCATTTCCCTATGGAGTCAGTTACTAATAATGAATATTAACAGCTAGCATTTATTAAGCACCTACTGTATGCCAGGCACTGTCCTGAGCACTATTACACTCAGCCACCTCAAGACAGGTACTTGGGTTATCATTCCCATTTTACAGGTAAGAAGCTGGGAACTGGACAGCTTGAGCGACTTGTCCAATCCCCCAGACACCGGCAGAGCAGGATTTGAATCTTCTGAGTGCGGAGCCTGAGTACCAACACACACACGCATGCGAGCTAGTCCCTGGGTACTAGGAGACACTCAGTGGGGGTGGACCTGGTGGGGTCTAGAGGGCAGTGATTTCTCAAATCGACTTGACCATGACTCTTTCTTTTCCTTCTCTTGCCAGGCATCCAGGAACAGCCCCTGCTGGAGCCCAGGAGCTGGGGCGTCAGGGGAAGGGGACCCGCTTCTCCCTGCTCTGATGGTTCCTGTTCATTCCCAGATGAAGCAAAGCTCAAGGATTCATGGATGTGGCTCCTGCTTTCAAGTCCCACCTGCTGACAGACTATCTAATCCATCCCTCCCATTCCTCCACCTTTCAGAAAAAAATGCAGGCAGCTTGCTTATCTCAGTGTGGGGTTGCCGTGGAAACGGCATCCCTTGTGAGATGTGCTGTCATAACATTGCAGTGCTGTTCAGAACACTTAAAGACACAGCCTCCTCCTTCCCGGCCTCAGCCCCTGGGGCAGTTCACAATGGGTGGGGATGGTGGGGGAGCAGGCAGGAGGATGAGGAGGACCCCGGCTTTGAACAAGTGGACTTCCATCATTCCAGGGCTTGGAGTCACAGGTGTCCAGTGAGGAAGAGGACACTCGGAGAGTGAAGTCCAAGTGGCTCCTGGCCCTTTGATGCACCTTGCCTGGGTGATTGATGGTGGCTCTCACCAGCATCCCCAAGAAGCTGGCTTGATTGTGATACGACATTACAGAGGAAGAAACTGAGGCTCGAGGAAGTTAAGTCACTGTGGCAGATACCTCGGTTGGTGACCGTGCATCCTGAGTTAGCACTCAAAACCCCATGACCCAGAAAGCCTTTGGTCTCTGGGAAGCTGGGCTGGTTGGTCACCTTGGCTTCAGCCACTGCCCCCACCATGCCCTGCACATTTCCGAGCACCTCCCGCCTCCGGGCCTTTGATTCCAGTGCCCACATCTGTTGTTCTTCAGCAGGCATCTTTGGGGCCTGGAGCTGCTCGCCCACAGCAGAGGGGGCAAGAGCTCTGAGCTTGGCCAATGACAGATGGGAACTGGGAGGAAAGAGACACAACTTGTACCCCAGAGCTCCCCTGTGCCTTTGCTCGTCTTTACCCCTTGATGGGCTTCTTTCCTTCCTTCCCTTCCCCTGGAGCACACCCTCTTAAACAATTCGCATGAGCACCACACCTCTGTGCTGCTTATGGGACAGCTTGACCTCGGGCTCCACAGTCAGCCCTACTGGGGCTGTACTCCTGCCTAGCTCGGCTGCTGTGTCTTCCATGTCCTCTGCAAACCCTGACTCCAGCCACACCGAGACACTGCCCTTGCCCTCGCCCACGTGCCATGCTCTGGCCTCTGGGCCTTAGTGCGTGCTGTTCACCTGTCCACTCTGCCCGGGGACATCTTCCCAGCCTTCCTCCCAACTGAGGCTCACTGATTCTTTGATATTAGTTGAGGTATTTCCTCATCTGGGATGCCTTCCTTGGCTCTCACCTCAAAACTGAATGAGGCCAGAGGGGGACTGCGACATCACTGCCACATGGCCACATCACAGCCCCCAGATGGGTGGACCACAGGGCTGTCTTCATCCCTGAATTCCCACTGTCCTGCTCAGGGCCTGCACTGAGAAAGTGCTGCTGGGACAGAATGAGTGCATGGAAATGAACCTGTATAGCACCTGCTGTGTGCCCAGCAGTCAAAACAAGGACAATCATAGTTCCTGAGCATCCGAAAGGGCCCACCTGGCCACCGCCAGCACCTCCTGCACCTGCTTCCTCTCCACCACCACTCACTCACACGTACCTGCGGCCCCTCTGCCCACAGGAGAAGCTCTGGGCCAGTCCCTTACTTCCCCAGGTCTTTGGTCAAACATCACCCCACAGAGAGGGCTCAAGGGCCTCCATCAAAGACAGCGTCCCTGTCGTTGCTCATGCAACTTCTCAATTCTGCAAATATATATACGTATATATATAAATACACACACATATATCTATTGCTGCGTATATATATGGCTAATACATGAGCTAATAATTTTTACTTAATTACACACATAAATTTATAAATGTATAACATTTGCATAATGCATTAGCAAATATTTATCATATACAAATACATTCACATCGAGTATGCCTTTGTCTCTGTCACTGGAGTGTGAGCTCTACTGCTGGAACTCCAGCATCTAGACGGAACACTGTCTGCAGCTCCTCGTAGGTGCTCAATAAATGTTTTTGAATGAATAAATAAAATGCTAGCACCAAATGCACTGCTGGGAAACAGCCCGTGGCTGGAAGTGCTATTATAAACTGAAGTTCTCTGGGCTAAATGGCTCACCCAAAGCCGTAGGGCCGAGAACTCGGGCGTCCTGAGCACTGTCACCACAAGGCTGCTAGTCCTGACCAGGAAACTTGTATGGTGACACTGTGCCCCTTCTAGAGCCCATCTCTTCTTTCCAGAGCGGGTGTCCAGGCCCTGGTGCCTGGCTCCCTGGGGATGCATGGGGACCAGGAGAAAACGGCCCATAGAGGAGGTGCCCAGAGAAGGCGGTGGGGCCCATGGCAGCACGGGCCACGGTCATTGCAGCAGGCTCCCTCACAGCTCCCAGCCCTCTGGCCTCCGCACTCTGGGGTACAGATGGGTGCTCTCCAGCCTCTTTGGAGGACCCAACCTCCATTACTACTTAAATATATGGGCCAGACAGTTCACACCATTGGAGGACCCAAGGACCCAACCTCCATGACTTAAACGTATGGGCCACACAGTTTACACCTTTGCATGAAAATTGTTATGCAGCATCTCAGGCACCCATCATCCTCTCCCCCAAATGTGGGGGAACAGATT
Source organism: Graphiurus murinus (assembly GCA_004027655.1). Taxonomy (NCBI): domain Eukaryota; kingdom Metazoa; phylum Chordata; class Mammalia; order Rodentia; family Gliridae; genus Graphiurus; species Graphiurus murinus. Next base: position 4,893 of record PVLC010023543.1, read on the forward strand.
GGCTCCACTGCATACACTGCAGACCCGGCCGGGGCCTCTCAATGGTAGAGTGCTGGGCTTGGGGATCTTCCCACACCCTGGCCTAGACCCCAGCCTGGCTGACAAGTTCAGTGCTGTGGGGGAGATGGGGCAAGGGCAATGTCACCCCCAGGCCCATTCCCAAAAGCATAGGGGGAGTGGAGTCTCTTGGAAGACTGCCACTTACACCAGGCTTGGGACAGCAGACAGCAGGACACCTTGCTATGGGCACGGAGCAGCTGCTGTTTCCCCAGGGTCTGGAGAAGGGTCTCCAGAGAGACCTTGCACTGGGTGCTCTCAGGAGGGTGGGGGGCCAAGGTGGAAGGAAAACTACTTAGACAAAAAGTGCCACTTCTTAAAAGGATCCACAAGAGGAAGTTGCCCATGGGCGACACCATCGCCATGTCATTCTGTCCAGAGGACCATTTTATGGCATCCCGTTGTAGCCTGGGCCATATACTGACCTGTTCCCTAACCCTGTGAAGGAGCAATTAGGCGTCCCACTTCACAGACGGGGAAACTGAGGCTCGGATGGGGATACAGGCTGTGCCCTGCAGGGTTGGCTTGCGAGGCTTGACCAGGTTCCAGACTCACTCAGACATCTGCCATGTCCTTCCTTGTCTGATCTGTAGCTCAGAGCAAATGTGTACACACACACACACACACACACACACACACGCACACACGCACGCACGCACACACACACACATGCACACACACACACACACACACACACATGCACACACACACGCACACACATGCACAAAGTAGCCGCACTCCTTCCCTGGCCCCTGACAGCCCAGCCGTGAAGCTCCAGCCTCAGTAACCAGCCAAGGGTGGGAGCCCATGATGTCTGAGGTCTCAGACTCAGGGACAGGATGGAGGCACCCTCTCGACGGGTGTCTACATAACAGCCCAGATAATCCTGACTCATGTCTACTGCATAGGAGCTGCATCATCCCCCAGGTCCCAGGACACTCTTAGGGGGCCCTGGCACTGGGTGAGGATTCCCGAGGGGCTCTTCTGGCTCCTCGGCACCCACACAGATGAGGAATGTCAGAAGGAAAGCAGGGTCACCTCTCCCCAGGGCCCCTAGAGCTACATTTTGAAGTTGGATTATTATCATTTTGTTCAATACTTGTGGTGCCTTGCTGACAGACTATGATACTAGACTCATTTCCTACTGATCTAGGAGATTTTCTTCTTCTAATTCCCCAAATACTGTAATTCTAGGTTATGCAATCCATTCCTGGCTTGCTCCTGGGTCAGCATTATTAATATGATGCTTTCTCCAAAGCACACCTCTCTCCACACGTTACAGCAACATTCTCAAGGGTGGACAGAGCTTCGCTGCTTACAAGATCTGCTCCACTTTTTGTCTCACCGAATTCCTGCAAAACCCCGGTGAGGTGTCAGGACCTAGCTTTGTCAGGCAAGGAGCCTGAGCTAAGAGAGGATAAGTAACTCATCCTAAGCCACACAGCAAGTCGATGAAGAAACAGGCACATGATTTTGTCCTTGCAGACATAAAAGCCAGTGGAGTTTTTTCCCTTCCAAAAAGCTCCAGATTGGACAATTTAGTCTTGGTGTGTTAGCTAAAGATGGGAGGATTTATAAGGATCTGATGTTGGGTGGCTGGCGTGTTCCCCCAACCATGCTTGATTTCCACTGGGAAGATGGTCCCAGCGCCGCCTCACAGAGAGCTGTGGAAAGCGCTCACCAATGCGTCCACACAGGTGGGTGAGACCCAGTGACCGACGTGAAGATGGAATTGCCAGGTTGCTGCAAAGGGGAACCTGTTGGGCTTTTCCTTTTCTGTCCCCGTTCTGCTCTGCATTTCATGTGTGGCTGTCACAGAAAGCTCAGGAGAAGGCGCTCCACAGAATGTGACCAAGCTGCTTCTCACGGTTTCCTCCCCATGCCATGCCCAGGGCCCTGCATAGAGGTTTTTGCAGAAGAGCATCGCCAGTCACACTTGTGCCTTCTACCTTTCCCTGGGCCCTCTCTCCTCTCTGTGGAGCAGATGGAATTAGTGTAAAACCAGCTGTGTGTGACCTCCTTCCTCCTGTCCAGCTTCTCCATGTCCGGAGAATGCCACCACTAGCCAGGTGCCACCAGCTCGGAAACACACCCCTTTGCAGGAAACCCCTTCTCCAGCCTGCACGGTCCACATAGCAGGCAATAGCTACATGTGGCCCTTTGAAGTTATATTAATGAAAATTAAAGTGACAGTTCTTCTGTCCACTAGTCAGAAGTGTTCAATGTGCTGAGTGCCTCTTGGATTGGAGAGAATGCCTACAGAGTACTGTATCTTCCAGAAAGTTCCACAGAACAATGCTGCTGTAAGAACTGCTGATGATCATGCAGGCCTGGGAGGGGGGGTCCTGGGAGGGAGCAGGTCTGCTCCTGGTCCCTCGTTCTCTGAACTTCAACCTGCCAGCTGTTCACAAGCGGCCTCTGGGCTTCTGTGACCCAAGTAGGAAGTTTAATGATCAGCTAGCTCTTATTTCCAGGCTCTGAACTCTCAACCTTCCCACCTGCAAGATGGAAACAGTGATATCAGCTCTGCCAGCGAGTTCGTGGGACACACCTGGGCCAGCCTCCCGCTGGGGCGCAGTGCGTGAGAGCCTGGGCTCCACTGAGGGGCTCTGGGGCAGGCACACAGTCCAGGAGCAGCAAGTTAGGAGAGAAGGCCCCCTGGAGTGCTCCTGGGAGCTGCAGAGAGCAACCTTGTGGAGAACAGACCATCCAATCACTGATCACCACAAAGAGGGCAGAGCCAGCCAGAGGACAGGCCCACCAATCCCCAGCTTTAACCTGAACCATTTTAATGTTGTACATGCAGAATCTCTTTAACCCTTGCAGCAAGATTATTATTGTTTGCATTTTACAGATGAAGAAACCGAGGCCCAGGGAAGCTCGGGCAGCCGGGCAGGCCCACGCTCCGCCTTCGTGACCCCTGCCCTCTGCTGTTTCTGTGCGGATGGGAATCAGCCGCTTGGTCAACGATGCCAGCATGCAGAGCTGCCCACCGCATGGCTGTTGGGTGCTCCACCTCATCCAGGACTGTGGAAGATCTGGACTGCCTGTGGATGGGTACCGGGCAGGAGTCCAGGCTCTGGAATCCTATAAAACAGCCTTGGAGCCCAACTGTGTTCCACCAGGTAAGTGACAGCCCAATCTCCTCTATGAAACCCAGCTTCCTTATCTGTAAACTGGGAATCCCAAAAGTATACAATCATAGGATTGATGTGGAGATTGGGTTAAGGTGTGTAATGTTAGTACATAGACTCAAAAATGGTAGCTTTGGCCTGGGGCTGTGGCACATGCCTATATCCCAGTACTTGGAGAGGCGGAGATGGGAGAATCGCAGGTTCCAGGCCAGTCTCAGCAACTTAGTGAGTCCCTGTTTCAAAACCAAAGTAAAATAGGGCTGGGGATGTCACTCAGCGGTAGCAGCCCTCTGGGTTCAATTCCCAGCACCACACACATACAAATGGTAACTTATATCATGATTTTTAAGAGTTGTTTAAGAGTTGAGAGTTTTGTCCCGAGTGATTTAGATTTCTTTTTTCTTTTCTTTTCTTTTTTTTTTGTGATACTGGGAGTTGAACCCATGGGCATTCTATTTCCAAGCTATACCCCCAGTCCTATTTTTTATTCTTTATTTTGAAACAGGGTCTCACTAAGTTGTGGAGGGCCTCACTAAGTAGCTGAGGCTGACTGCGAACTCGGATCCTCCGGTCTCAGCCTCCCAAGTACTGGGATTACAAGTGTGTGCCACCATGCTTGGATCCAAGTGGTTTAGATTTTTTTTTTTTTTTTTTTTTTTTTGTGGTACTGGGGATTGAACTCAGGGGCATTTTACCTCCGAGCTATACCCCCAACCCTATTTTTTATTCTTTATTTTGATACAGGGTCTCACTAAGTTGTGGAGTGCCTCACTAGGTAGCTGAGGCTGGCTGCAAACCCGGATCCTCTGGTCTCAGCCTCCCAAATGCTGGGATTACAAGCGTGCGCCACCACACCCAGAAAAGTGGTTTAAATTTTGAATGCATTCTATCTCTGCTGTACCTCTCCCTCCCCTGGCCTGTCCCCACCCCACGGGCAGCATATTTATTTGTACCTTCCTAATGAGCCTGTGCTGCCTTCCTGAGATGAGCCATGAAGGGAAATAGGAACAGGGTTAAACCTGTGAGCGGACAATTGCATGCAGGTGACAGGGACATGACCACAGCCAACATCCCAGCTCCCCGCACAACCTCCAGCCACTAGCAGGGCCAGGGGAGGGGGAACCTAAGCACCGCCCTCTAGGGATAACAGGTGAATTTCACTGTGAACCTACCCAAGACTGAGTTTTGAAGCCCAGCTGCACCCCCTCCCTCTCCACCTCCCCCTCGCTCACTTGGCCCCACACAGGAGGCTCCAGCTCTGCCCGCTGCACTTTCCAGCAGGGACCTCAGGCAAACTCCCAACTTCTCTCAACCTCAGCCTGCTCATCTGCCAAGTGGAGTCACAACACATGCCCAGCCCAATCCACAAAGCAACAGGAGCCCAAATGACTGCGGTGGGTGAAGTTCTGCAGATCCCAAAGTGCCAAGCCCTGTGGGTCTCGTGGCATCTGTGGGCACCCGCATCCCTCCTGGTCATGGTGACAGCCCTTCACGGGCTCCGCCCACCCCACCCTCCAAGCGGCCAGTAGGTAGACAGGCAACACTGCGGCGCCCTCCTTGTGGGTGGGGACCCGAGGTAAGAGGTCACATGACTCGCCCAAGGTCACTCGGATATCCAGTGGCAACATCCTTCCGCCTCTGTTGGCAAGTCCCTGCCTGTCATGGAAATCTCTAACCAGCTACCTAGCACCAAGCACCCCAGCACCACCATTTAGCAGTCAATGAGAGGATTCAGGGGCAAGGTGCTGATTGGTCCAGTTCTGCTGAGTCCAAGTGCTGTGAAGCTTGCCCAGTGGCCTAGTATGCACCGTGTAAAGGAAAGGGGGGGCTGAAGACAAGGGGGGCTTATGAACGGTATATAGCTACCTTGCCAAAGCCACAGATGCCTTGTGGGACACACTGGGGGGCTACAGTGTGGACTCAACACAGATGACAGGGGGTGGCAGGGGGCAGATGCTTGTACCACCAGGACCACCTCTCTCTCTTCCTTTTTACCAACTACAGGGCCGGGGTGTGGGAGCTCTGTAACTCAGTCCATGGCGGCAGACCTCAACAAGCATTTGCTGAGTGAAGACATAAATGAACAGGCAATGTTAAAGGAATGGACATCAGTAGGAAGCCATGTTCGAAAAGGCAAAATCTAAGATGGCACACTGGCTCCTCGGAGTTTCCGCTTCTGGGTGGTGGATGCTCCTGCATTCCAAGTATTGTTATAATTTACCCCCTATGTTTATTTTCTAAGTAGCCTTTTGTATCATGTCAACATTTAATAAAAGCCTTCACAGCACAAAACACATCCCTGGGCCACATCTGGATTTTACACCAGCCCCATTGGATTCAGAAGAATGCTTTGTCTCATTACTGCGGTTAGGGATGATTAAAATTGCCACAGATATTCTTAATGGTACATTTTATTTATACAGCACTCCACATTTTTATAGCTTTTGCCATTGGCATTATTGGCGAATGACTTACAATAAGGAGAGCAGCCAGCCTAGCATAGAAATACCCCAAACCAGATCTGTTTCCCAGTTAGGAAATGGAGAGGAGGTACCCACGCTCCCTGGCTTGCCGAAGTGTGTTCATTGACCATCATCGATTGGTCAGATATTCACCGAGCTTTCCCTCGGCTCGGGCACAGACCTGAGTGCTGGGGCGCAGGAGAACAAGGTAGAGGTGGCAGCCTTCAGAGTCTGCTGTCCAGGGAGATGGACAGTGAATAAAGAATATCACCACAGTATTGTCACATTGAAATAAATACAAGAGGCGAGGGAGCAAGGTCCCCAGAGGGCGTACAGAAAGAAGTCCCACCAGCTGCGAGGCAGAGCTGGGACATTCATGCCTGGCCACATTCTCCAAACTCCACTCTCCAAACCCATGGCCTTTTTGGAAGCCATGGCTGTTGTAAGGACCAGAATAAACTGGCTTCAGAGAAATGTGGGGTAAGAGTGAGATGGTGAGCTAGGAACAGAAAGTCATCAATGCAGGACAGGGAGCTGTCTGCACACGCTGGTACTAAATGCTGGCAGACATTGGTACTGACTGGTGATCGGCTGTGGCTCCAAACCCCAGTTTCCGCAAAGCTGCTCCAATCCCTGTCCATGTCCCAGTGAGTAAAGGGGGTTGGGGTCACCCTAGCAGGGGCCTCTGAAGGTGAGTGTGATGGCCACGCAACTGGTCACCACCCATACCCACTTGTGATTAAATGGTTCATGTTTAGTGCTTGTGTCAAAAGATGGCTTCTAAACTCCACCCTAGCCAGCAAAGCAGACTGTGCCCTGACTCCTCCCTGCCTGTGCTTCTGGGGTCCAGGGACGTTTCCCTGATGCAGGGACACAGAAGCCAAGCCCTGATGGTGGAGGGGAGATGAATGGCCAGGAATAGTCGAGTTGAGAGTGACTCCCAGGGGACAGTGTTGAGGAACTGAGAGGCCAAGACACAGGATGCTGGCAGAGATGGTGCAGAGAGAGACGGAGGTCGGCACGCAGACCTCTGTGGCCACAGCCAGGGTGACCCTGAGAGCCCCAGGAGGTACAGAGGGGCCAGCCATGATCAGGCGGTACTCCTGGGGCCGCAGGCAAGGAGCAGGACTTATAGGAGCACACAGGACCAGGCAAGGGCCTGTGTAGATAAGTCCCTAGAAATCATGGGTGTAGTTATTCAAGGCTGTAGCTTTCATATTCATTTTCTTAACAGTGTCTTTTTCTAAGCTCCATTTTTTTCCTTCCTTCCTTCCTTCCTTCCTTCCTTCCTTCCTTCCTTCCTTCCTTCCTTCCTCCCTCCCTTCCTTCTTTCCTTCCTCCTCAAACTCTTGGGCTCACATAATCCTCCTGCTACAGCCTCTAGAGTAGCTAGGACCTCAGGTACAGGTGCGCACACCACCTTGCCCCACCTTAACCATGTCTTTTGATGAGCAGAACTTTATAACTTTAATGGAGTCCAATTTATCATACTTCCTTTTTATGGTTACTGTTTTTAATGTCCTAAGAAATCTTTGCCTCCTGCAAGGTTATGAAGATAGTTTCCTTCTAGAAATTCAATAATTCCTTTAACTCAATAATAAAAAGACAAACAATTCAATAAAAATAGGCAAAAGACTTGCACAGATATTTCATAAAAGAAAATATTCAAAAGGACAGGAAGCCCATTAAAAGATGCTCACCATCAGTAGCTAAATAAGGAAGTGCAAGTTAAAAATCACAGTGAGACATCATTCTGCAACTAGTAGAATGTCTAAAGTTTAAAGGCTGACCATACAGTTGTTGACAGGGTGTAGAGGAGCTAGAACTCTCATTTACAGCTGGTGGGAGTGTAAAATGCTACTTTTTTTCCGTGTGTGTGTGTGTGTGTGTGTGTGTGTGTGTGTGTGTGTGGCTGGAGAGGGGTACTAGGAATTGAACTCAGGGGGATTCTACTTCTGAGATAAACCCCCAACCCTTTTTAAATCTTTGTTTGGAAACAGGGTCTTGCTAGGTTTCTGAGAATCTCACTATGTTACTGAGGCTGTCCTGAACCTGTGCTCCTCCAGTCTCAAGCCTCCCAAGTACTGGGATTGCAGGCATGAGCCACCATACCCGGCTACATTGTTTGGTTTTAATAAATTAAACATTCACTTACTCTACCAGACAGTTACTGCATTCCAAGATAAGAACCCAAGAGAAAAGAAAGAATGTGTCCACACAAAAACTTGTACTCAAGTGTTCATAGCCGCTTGATTACATAGTAGCCAAAACTTTGAAACAACATAAAGATCTTCAAGGGTGACTAGGTACCCTATTATATAAACATAAGAAGAAACACTATTAGAGCAATAAAAAGTAACAGACCACTGATAGAGGCAACACCATGGAGGAATCGAAGCATTAAGCTGAGTGACGGATGCCAGACACAAGAGTATATACTGTAGGATTCCATTTGTGGAATGTTCTGGAACAGGCAAAGCTAATCAATAGGGCTAGAAAGCACTGCTGCCCCTGGGGAGAGAACAGGGAGGTAACTGGGAAAAGACACAGAGGCACTTTCTGGGCTGACGGAAAACATCTACATTAGGATGGAACTGAGTGTGTAGAGGTCAAAATGGATCAAACTGTACAAGTTAGATCTGCATAGAAATGGTACCTCAAGCCGGGCGTGGTGGCGCACGCTTGTAATCCCAGCATTCGGGAGGCTGAGACCGGAGGATCCGGGTTCGCGGCCAGCCTCAGCTTCCTAGTGAGGCACTCCGCAACTTCGTGAGACCCAGTTTCAAAAATAAAGAATAAAAAATAGGGCTGGGGGTGTAACTCGGAGGTAAAATGCCCCTGAGTTCAATCCCCAGTACCGCAAAAAAAAAAAAAAAAGAAATGGTACCTCAATAAAGTCTGTAGTTCCTTGCGAAAAAGAAAAGAAGTTGCTGGATGAACATATATGAACAAATCTGGACCAGTTAAAAGGCTCTATAGACCTCCATCCTCACAACATTGGGGATAAGAGAAGACAGAGGCCTGGCACACGCTGCTGGGAGATTCCACTCATTCTTCACCCAACAGAGATCTGTTGCCCTACTGTGTGCAGCTCAGCCTCTGGCACACAAAGATGGGTGCTGCGTTGTCCCATCCCCCATCAGGAACGGAGCAGACGCCCTGCATGCTGTGCGTGCATGTGAGCTCGTCACTTCTCCAGAAGTAAGGAAGCCGCATGCTACCTAGTGACCAATGAAAGGTGTGTTTTAAAAAGGCCACTCAGGTACCTCTCGGTCCTCCAAGCCCTTGGCAGTCCCAGCACCTGGACCTGCATGGAGAAGCCCCCTCCCTCCCCTAGGACCCTCTGGTTGGAACCTGGGTGACAGTGGCAGCCAACCAGCAATGCTCAACACATAGACACCAGCGAGGTTTCCCCAACTGTCACCCACAGGCTTTGCTCTACTCCACGGGAAGGGTGACGGGCCAGGGCCTCCCTGTGAGGCCACACGGCCTCAGGATGGCTAAGCCGCCTATTTTGGCTCCTCCTCCTGCCTTTTGCAGGGACCCTCAGACACTGTAGTTCCTTAATGTGTGCAAAAAGAGAGTCCTTCCTCAACTGTTTTCTTCTAAAGGAACAGAAAAAAGAAACTGACCGACCCTGGCTGCAAAGCAGGGATTCCGCAGACAGGCTGGAAGGCTTGCCAGGACCCTGGAGCTTTTCACCTAGGTTCCCGGAAGCCGACAGCCCATGGCCCTGGGTTAAGGAGGGTTCAGCTGATGGACACACAGCTTGGGAGCTGGTGTTCACAGTGCCCTCCACAGGAGCTGAGGCTCTCCCTGGGAGAGAGGCACCATGATCTCTGATTTACAGATCGGGAAACTGAGGCTTGGGATGACATGATGTGGAAAGGCCACATAGCCAGCAAGTAGCAGAGACTGGATTCCAGAGTTTCTGGTTCCAAACACAAGTATTAAGGTACAATGTCAAAATGCCTGTAATCAGCCGGGCGTGGTGGCACACGCTTGTAATCCCAGCATTTGGGAGGCTGAGACTGGAGGACCCAGGTTCGCGGCCAGCCTCAGCTACCTAGTGAGGCACTCCGCAACTTAGTGAGACCCAGTTTCCAAATAAAGACTAAAAAATAGGGCTGGGGGAGTAGCTTGGAGGTAGAATGCCCCTGAGTTCCATCCCCAGTACCGCAAAACAAACAAACAAACAAACAAAATGCCTGTAATCCCAGGACTTGGGAGGCTGAAACCAGAGGATTGTGGGTGCCAGGTCAACCTGTATAACTTAGTGAGACCCTCAGCAACTTAGTGAGAACCTGATTCAAAATAAAACAGAAAACAGGCTGAGGGGGGTAGAATGACCCAGTTCAATAATAATTTTTTTAAAATGGTACAATGTCATTTTCTTCTAACAAACCCCAGGACAACAGAGGGAGGAGGGAGGGATGGAGCAGGTGCCCTGTGGCAGGAAGGAAGTCCCAGGGGGCAAAGGCCATGCATGGTCTGTCGGGGTTGCTGTCTCGACCTGTGCTGGACTGAACAAATGCATGGATGAAGGAATGAGTGAATGGGCAGAAGGGGTGTGCAACAGGACGCATCAGAAAACTCATCCACCTCAGAGGGCACTGGCTGGGCCCCGAGTATTCCCTGACTCTACTTCCCCACCCTCCCTGGAGTCCCAGCGGGGCTCAGCATCCAGGAAGAGGGCCTCAGGTAGCCCAAAGTTCTATTCATCCAGAGCTGAGAAATAGGTAAGACCACCCAAAAGCTCAGGTGCAACACGTGGAGGGGGGTGGTGTGCACATGCGTGTGGTGCATACGGTGGGGAGGGGCAGGGAGAAGCATGTCCAGGAGGAAACCTGTCTGAAGGAGGGAGTGTGCGGGAAAGGGCCTGTGGGTGGGTAGTGGGAGCAATGGTGGATATGGAGAGCTGTGAGCCGTGCAGGTGTTTGCACAGATGGGCGTGTGCATACGTCTGCAGGTGTGTGCAGAGATATGCATGAGTGTGTGCAGGGATGGGGCAGGTATTTACAGTGTGTGTTAAGTATACAGAGGTAGGGGGGTAGGTGTGCAAAGGTAAATGATAGGTACGTGCAGGTGTGTGGCTAGGTACACTGTAGATATACACAGCCTTGTGCATAGGTATACACAAGGATCTGGGAAGGAGTGCACAGGTGTGCACAGGGGAAGGTGCGTGTGAAGGCCTGGTGTGTGCACTGTGTGCTCCCACTAGAAACAGGCTAATCTATGTCCTAACAAGGATGCAGTGATGTGCTCTGTCTTCTACACGCAGCTGACAAATTCCAGCCACAGCGCTGATCTGAGGTCTCCACCCAGCCTAGCTCGCTGCTGATCCGGCCCCCACCAGCTCTCCCCAGGGCTGACTCTATTGGCCTGGCCTCTGCCTCAGACCCACAGCAGGTGGAGGGCGGGTCCTCAGGGAATACCAGAGGGACAGACAGCTTTGATCAGCATCAGAGAGTGCTGACCTGGGGAGTTCCTAGACAGTTTGGAACTTTCTAGTCCCAGAGTCCTGAGGGTAAAGGGTGGATCCCACGTTACATGACCTGGAGTAAACTGAGAACAGAGCCAAGAGGGAATCACCTCCAACACCCATAGGTGTGGCTCAGAACCAGTGTCATGGGGTGGAGATGGAGGAAGGGGTGAGGGGGCACAGCAGACCTAGGGGGAAGCCCACATGATGGAGGCCCCTCCCCTGCAGAGAAGAGCCCAGGGTCAGTGTTGGGGCAGCTCCCAGGACATTTGGCCAGAGGCCCCATCAGGCTCACTGCGGCCATCCCAGCCCCTCCCTTGGCTCAGCAGGACCGGAGCACAGCTAGGAATGATGATGTCTAACCGTGCCCTGCCGGGATGCTTGGCGCACGGCCCAGAGACCAAGGCCGGGGTCCCATGTGGTCCCTGTGTGCTCAGCCACTGGGCAGGTGGCCACCCCGGTTGCTGCCTGTGTGGAAGAGACAAAGCCAGCCCAGCCCCTGGCCTCAGCTGACCTCAACCCTCGAGGTCCTGGATCCCAGGACTGACAGCCTCCGGAGGCCAGGTCTCAGCTGCCTGGACCACTAGGCACTCCCAGGACCCCCTCCCCCCAAGTCCACCCCAGTACCAGGTACAGTATCGGCATGATTACCTCTGTGTGGAAGGAATGGATGAGTGGATTGACAGACTGGTCCACATTGGAGTGCTCCCCAGAAATCAAGCAAGCCGCCCCTCTCCCCATGTTATAGGTGAGGAAACCCAGGCAGAGAGAGGCAGCAGCTTCCTCGTTATAAGTCACTTCCCAGGCTGTCCTCCCACCCATCTGTTCCCTGAAAGCCCTTGGCCTTTCTTCTGCAGGGCACCTATATCGACCAGTGATGCCTATCAGGCTTGTTTGATTGAAGATTGAGGGGGTCTAATGGAGGTTCCACAATCGATTAGTGATGTCTGCAGGGGAAAGGGAGGGTGGAATGACCATCTGATTTTCTCATATTTGCTCCTCTTGACCACAAGGAAAGGAGAGACACTGGAGTACCTCCCATAAGAGGCTCTGATTTGCCAGCTCAGTCCCTTAAACTAGACAGGATAACTGAGCATGGCGATGCATGCTTGTAATCCCAGAAGTTGGGAGACTAAGACAGGATTGCAGGTTCAAGGCCAGCCTCAGCAACTTAGTGAGACCCTCAGCAACTTAGTGAGACTCTGTTATCTAGAAATTTTTTTTAATAGGGTTAGGGTGTAACTCAGAGGTAGAATGCCCCTGAGTTCAATTCTCAGTTAAAAAACAAAACAAAACTAAACTAAACAGGAGATGTGTTCAGCCTGACTAGGCTAGCTGCAGAAGCTGGGCAACTCTCCCTTCTCTTCATGGCTCTTCCTCAGCTTGAAACTAGAAATAATCTGGTCTATGAATCCCCATTTCTAGCTCTACCTCCTCCTACTTCTTCCACTGACCCATTACTTCCCGCCTCCCTCTTACCTCCAAGGATTACTGAGCCCTCCCCTCTGCCTTGGCTTGCCTTTCTGCTGGGAAAATAATCCTTCAAGGTCCAGCTGGGTGGCACAACTTCTGCTGAGCTGAGCGTGCCTTCCCCAGAGTCCTGCAGATAGAACCATCCAGGCACATGATGCTCAGCTTGTACTGCCAGCCCGGGACCTGGGGCTCAGCAAACAGTCAGTGCTCAATAAATGCATGGGGCATTGACTCTGCACATTCATTGACCTAGCTACCCCTTCTGGAGCTAGCAGAAAGACCACAGGAGTTGCCAGAAAGAAGTGGGAAGGATGTGGGAGGCAGGGAACCGACCGCAGTGTGATCTATTAACAGTGGGAGAGGAGAGACAATGAATTCATTTCCTCCCCGTGGTAATTTGCCTGTAAATATTCACAAACCATGCAATTTCTCTCAGCCTTCCCATTAAAGATAAATGCATAAATAAAGCAGCTCGACCCAGGGGCTTTTGCACACAGACACCGGCTTCTCCTGAAATACCAGAGCCACTATTTAGTTAGTTGCCATGCCACTCCCTCCCCCTTCCCCCCCCACTGCCACAAAAGTCTCAGGGACAGTCCTGGCAGGGTGTCCAGAGGTGGACAAGGCAGGTCCAGGCAGCGGTGAGGCAGGAGGAGCTGCTGATCACCAGGGAGCTGAAGACTTGCTCACAGGATCCAAGGTGTGGTTGACCCGGCTCCCCAAGAGGCTACACCAGGGGGCCTGACAGAGTTTGGCTTGACAGGATGCTCACCCCCCAAAGTCCCCCCACCCACGCCAGGAAGGGTCCAAGGGTCACAAGCAGATCTCTGTGTTCTGGATCCCTTGATATGGACAAAAACAAATGCCTCTTGAAACACTAGAAATGCATGACTGTGGGGGAGGGGCCAGCAGGGCCGGGGCCCTGTGGCGGGGGCCGTGGCGGGGGCCGTGGCGGGGAGGAGTCTTCCATGCAGGCCCAGAGCCCCTCATAAGTTACCCATAGGTCCCTCTCAGTGCCTCTCCTTGGGCCCGGGCCGAGGGGCGCACGCATGGGGAGGGGTAAACATTAGCCAGACAGTGGCAGGAAGCTGGGTCATCCTCCCCAGCAGGCCCAGCCCAGAGCCCTGTCCTGAGCCAGTACTGAGAACATGGAGCCAATCCGGGGAGCCCGGGCTGAGGGGCCTGTCTTCACCAGGTCCCAGAACGACAGAGAAAACCCACCGTAGCACTGGGCTGGGTGCGGACCCTCTGCTGGCCCTCAGAGACTGCTTGCCTCGGTCTGATCCCCATTTTATGGATGGGAAAGTGAGGCCCAGAACTGTACTCAGGCAGGGAGCCAAGGACAGAGTCAGGATTCACACTCAGACACTGTGGGCACCGGATCTGTGTGCAAAGCCACCAGGGCACAGAGGGAAGGATGGCAAAATGCAAAGAAGCAGGGGAGCGGGGACCCAGGACTGGGCGTGGGGGATTCCTAGGGAGGGTGTGATGTCCCTGGAAATACACGGAGGCCCTGGTGCACAGCGCACCCACGAGCTACCTCAACCCGGCAGCAGCGCTGCAGAGGTTATGACGCCCAACTCACAGACAAGGAAAGCGAGGCTCATGAAGCTTACTATCAGGTCTCGGTCCCGCAAGTGGGAGCCAGGGTTTAAATCTGGGTCAGCACCATGGCTGCCTCTGCTGGCTGCAGGCCCAGCTCCTTCACCAGCCAGAGGAGACTTGGGTGAGTCTTTACCAGGCAGACCTTGTTTCTGCATCCATACAGTGGTGCTAATGCCTGTCCCACACTCTAGCCAGGGTGGCTGGGGAGCCGGTGAGGTGACCCAAGCCTTCCGGGCCCCTCAAAACACACTGCCCACACCCACTGCTCCCAGAGCCCAGGGAGCGGCCGCACCGTGGAGCCTGACATTTACAGCAGTGCTCCTGGCCACCCCGTGGCATCCTTCGCCCTCAGAGAGATGCAATTATGGTCATTATGGTGCACTTAGGAAAACCAGGGAGCAGGCTAATACATTTTAGAAAGATTGGCAACTACGGAGGCTGAATCAAACGAGTCTTCTACTTAATCCTCAGTTAAACAGAAAATCCATTTAACCACAAGGCAACACCCCATCTTCCCAGCTCCTGTCGCTTTGAGGTTTTTTATGTTTTTTTTACTGTCTGCCACTTAGCTTTATATTTTTTATCACTCTGAAGCTGCCTTTGAATGAAAAGCAAATTCATTGATGGAGAGAAGGATGTTACCATCCTCTGTGGGTTTGCGGCCCTTGCCCAACATCCTCAAACTCTGGCTCCTTCCCTCCAACATGGCAAAAGAACACCGTTGTTTCCCTCTATGCGAAAGGTGCTAGTGGGCACCGGAGAAAGCAGCTCGGCTTGTGGCCCCCAGCGGGAGCACTAATTCACACCTCCCGCAGTGCCAGCAAACCAAACATCTGCAGTCCTCCGAGGCTCCCAGAAGGAGGCAGGGATGGGATGTGCCTAGAGGGGACCACAGGGACTCCGTGGCCTCCCTCTGTGCCAAGCTGCAGAGCACACATCAGAACTGCCAGGAGAGACGTGGTGGAGAGACAGAGACTCAAGTTAGATCATTCCCCATGAAATGAGAAAAGAAAAATCTATCCATAAGAAGGGTTTCTCCATCACTAAAAAAAAGCAGCCATGGTTAGACACATTGCTATAGTTTGGATCTGCAATGACCCTCAAAGACCCATGAATGGTGAGTGGTGCCCAGCCTGGCGCTACTGGAAAATGGTGGGAAATGTGTGTGTGTGTGTGTGTGTGTGTGTGTGTGTGTGTGTGTGTGTGTGTTACTGGAGATTGAACCAAGAGGCATTCTAACTTCAAGCTAAACCCCCAGCCCTATTTTTTTCATTTTGAAATAGGGTCTCACTAGATTGCTGAAGCTAGCTTCAAACCTGTGATCCTCCTGTCTCAGCCTCCCAAGTACTGGGATTATAGGCATGCACCACTGCTCCTGGCAGATGTTGGAAGCTTTAAGAGGTGGGGCCTGCTGGAAAGTCTTCAGGTGACTGGGGTATCCCCCCACCACCTCCACATCCCCCTCCATGACGTGCCACTACAAGCCCAAAACAACATGGCCACCAATCATGGACTGAAACCTCTGAAACTGTGAGCCCAAACAAACCTTTTCTCTTTATAAGTTGATTGTCTCTGGTATTTGTTATAGAAACAGAGAGCAGACTAGCACACACATGCAAAAAGATATTCCAGGCGTAGGGAAGGTTGCCAGATAAAACATAGGATGCCCGGTTAAGTTTAAATTTCAGATAAACAACAACCCTTCAGTTGATGTCCCAAATAATACTTGGAATAAATATTGCACAGGACAGGCTGGTACTGAAAATGTATTCACTGTCTCAAGTCCCAATGTAGCTGAATGTTTGTGATTTTGGTATACTAGATCTAGAAATCGCCCCCAGGAGGCACACGGGTCACAGCAGCCACTGAAAGCCAGCTGCATGTCCACACCATCCAGGGGGGCCTCTGGCCCTGCGATGCCCAGGAAGGAAGCCCACACCGTGACCGTCAGCGAGAGACGGGAGCAAAGAAAAGCAGGAAGCCAACTGAGAGACACTCTGATGTCAGCTCTACCTAACAAAGGCAGGAAGCGAGGGGCCTCTCGTCTGGGAGGGGACCTGGATGGTCTCTGCCTTCATTTCCCAAGCTCTCCGGATTGTTTTCTTATTGCTTGAACAATAGCAGCCACACGCAGGGCAACCGACTTGCTCACCTCTTCTTATCTTGTGAGGGTAGCCTGGCATCTATCACGCTGTGAGAGCTTTGAGGTGGTGGTTTGGGAGTTTTTAATCTCTGTGTGCCAATGAATGTTCAGTGAATGGCTGAGGGGGAAGGAGAGGAGAAAGGAAGGGAAGGAGGGAAGAGGGAGGAGGCTCTGCGTGTACAAACACCGAGGCTGGCAAATGCCCAGCTGGAGGGTGATTTCTAAGGGCTGCAGGGACCTCCCAGGTGGGAGCAGCCTGCTGGCCGCCAGGTCTCCCTGCTGCTTGTCCTGGGCCCTGATGCTATTTGGAAAGTAGACAGCCTGAAGTCTGGCCTGTGGCACGACCCTCTGCTACCATGTCCTCCACATTTACTGAGACAACTGCCCAGCCCTGGACACTGCAGGACACAGGAACAAGCCCAGGGAGCCTCCCCCAGGGACAGAGAGCAGACTCTGCACCTCGGTCCCTGTCTCCTTCTTCTCTCGTGGGACACACCGCCTCGCAGTTCAAGTTCAGTAGAAACAGATGTCATGCTCCTAAGAAGACTCATCTTTGAAGTCTGGGAGAGAAATCTCAGCTCCAAAGGGACCTTTCCTACCGAAAAGACTCTCCAGGGAGTCTGTGCAGAAATAAAAAACAAAACCCCTGGCTCCTTATCTCCTGGTATTTATGAGATTTTTAATTAGAACAGCTGTCTTCACAGACTGTACTGCCGAGAGGAAAGGGGTGGAGAGAGTGGGGGAGAGAGGCAGGGATCCGACGGATGGACTCTCCGGTGCGTGGGGACAAATGGCCACCCTGAGGTACAAGCGTTCAGTGTCCATCTCTCTATAGTGCCAGGCCCGGGACACAGGTGATGCTTGGAACCCTGATGGCTCTCAGGAGCTGCAGCCAAAGAGGAACCAACTCAGGGGTCCCTGAAGGCCAGGCTCTGTCCTGCCTCCACTTGTCCCACTTAGAAGCTGCCTGGTCCTATGGCAGGACTCTGCCACAAGGTCTCCACCTCCAGCAACAAGCCCCTTGGCAACATCTCCCTGTCAACTTGCCAAGGGCAGGGGCAATGGCGCTGTCCTTCCAGGGAGCGGGCTGTAAGGGGGTGAATGGCCTGTAGTGAATTTAAAAAACAAGCTTAAAATCAACTGTAAGCCCCCGCAATGATGAAACACTGTGCTTGGAAGAAGCTCTCCGTGATCTGAGCTTTGAGCAATTGCTGCGGTCACTGGAGAGGTTTGAGAATCGGTATGTGAGCATCGGATCCGCATGCCAGTATTCCTCAATCTAAGGTCTGCGTGGATGTGAATTCTGAGGACACCCATGTATCCCGCCCGACCCCGACACCTGTGGATTTGGTGACACATTCATTTTGAGAACAAGGATCAGAGTCCCTAGTTCTCTTTGAATGTAGTTTGAGGCTCCGGTCCTGTGGTGCTAGATGTCCCTGTGCTTAAACAATGGACTTTAAATGCATGACAGCCAACGCAATGATTGTGAGGACAAGGGCACAGAAACTGGATCACTGCCAACGCTGCTGTCCCCCGTGAAAAGCCATGCAAAGCGTACTCTGAACCTTGAGGGGTCACTTTCAGGAGTTTCTTTGTATCTTTCTAACCTTTTTTTTTCTTTTTTCAAAATATTCATTAATGTGATTAAACAGTGTTGACTCATTGTTTGAGATTTTTTTTTTTTTTCCTTTTGTGATGTCTGCTTGTTTACTGGCATGGTTATATAGACCATCTATCCCAAGTTCACTAGAAGTTTCACTGTTTCTTTTCTGACTATTATTACAATTGATTTCATTTCATTATTATCATTGAAAATAACCTTGTACAGAAAGGGAGGCGTCACCCAATCATCTGCCCCAGGAGCGAGACGTCTTGGAGCGATGGGCAAGTTTGGGTGTCCACTCCCTGGGGCCGTGGGATGCCCGGCATTGGGCAGAACTCATTCTGGGTGGGCTGGGTGGGGAGTGCTTGGGGAGAGGGTGATATGTGAATAGGTAGACTGAGTAAAGTGGCTGGGGCCCCGGTGTGGGTGGGCTTCCTCCAGGCAAGGACTTGAGCACATCAAAATCCCAAGTGCTGGCTTGCATGCGTCCCCTCCGAAAGCCAGGTGCTGAAACTCAATGGCCAATGTGATGACTTTAAGAGGTGACAGGCCATGAGGACTCCTCTGTCATGAGGAGGATTAAGGTTCTTATTAAAGAAGCTTCATGTGTCCATGTGGGGACACAGTCTTCCTCCTCTTAGGAGAAGTCAGTCCTCACCAGACAACTGAGCCTAGATATGGCACCTAAAAATCCTGGGCTTCCCAGCCTCCAGAATGGAGAGATAATTAATTTCTGGTTTTTTTTTTTTTTTTCAATTGTCCATTGTCCAATCTCAGGTGTTTTGTTGTAGCAGCACAAAGTAGATTGTGACAGTAAGAGGGGAATCAGTCAGCCTGACTTTTTTTTTTTTTTTTTGAGATACTAGGGATAGAACCCAGGGGCATTCTACCTCCAAGCTACACCCCCTAGCCCTATTTTTTATTCTTTATTTTGAAACAGGGTCTCACTTAGTTTCGGAGGGCCTCACTAAGTAGCTGAGGCTGGCTGTGAACTCAGATCCTCTCTGGTCTCAGTCTCCCAAGTACTGGGATTACAAGCGTGCACCACCACGCCTGGCAGCCTGACTTCTTGAGCAGGACACTGGCCTTGTCCTGCCCAGCTCACCCACTGCAGATGTGGGGACTTCACACACACACACATACACACACACACACACACACACACACACACACACACACGCACTCTCTGTTCTTGGTTCTGTTTCTCTAATACAACTAGGTATGGCCCTTCTGTACCAGTTGCCTTCTTCTTAAATACCAGCACTGAGCATGTGAAATTTGAAATTAAAGACAGAAAACCATTTTTTGCTAACACCAAAGAAAGGACATATTTAGGTATAATCCTAACAAAATATGTAGAAGATCTATATGAGGGAAATTACAAAACTGTGGTGAGAGAAATCCAAGAGCTGAAGAAATGCAAAGACGTTCCATATTCGAGGATAGGAAGGTGTAGGCTGGGGTGCAGTTCAGTGGTAAAGCACTCACCTGGTATGCACAGGTCCTAAGTTCACACCCCAGCAACACACACACACACACACACACACACACACACACACACACACGTGCACGCGCAGGATGGGAAGGCTCAATATCCTCCAGATGTCCTTTTTCCCCCAACTTGATCTATAGAGCCCATGCAATCCACTTAAAATCCCTCAAGTTTTCTTGTTGCTATCAACAAACTGATTCTAAAGTTTACAGGAACAAGCTATAATAAACAAAACAAAATAAACAAACCAGAGTAGCTAACACAATACTGAAGAAGAGCAAATCTGGAAGAGTGACACTACCTGGCTTTAAGACTCATGATAAAGCCACAGTAATCAGGACAATGTGTTATGGGCAGAAGTACAAATACATCAGTGGGTCAGAACAAGGGGTCTGGAGCTGGGCATGGTGGTGCACGCTTGTAATCCCAGTACTTGGGAGGCTGAGATAGGAGGATCACAGGGTCAAGGACAGCCTCAGCAAGCAGTGACTCTCATCAACCTAGTGAGACTCTGTTTCCAAATAAGAAATAAAATCAGGCTGGGGGTATAGCTGGAAGGTAGCATGCCTCTGGGTTCAATCCCCAGTACCACATAAAGAAAGGGAAAGATGGAAGGAAGGAAGGAAGGAAGGAAGGAAGGAAGGAAGGAAGGAAGGAAGGAAGGAAGGATTGATTAAGGGGTCTGGATTTATCTGACAAAGGACCGTTATCCAAGAAATCATAAAACCCAACAATAAGAAAACAGGCTTCCCTGTTAAGAAGTAGCAAAAGTCCTCAGCAGATATTTCACCAAGAAAAATAATACAGATGGCAGAGGGTTATAGGAAAAGATGGCCAACACCACGTGTCATCGGGGAATTGCAAATGAAAATAAAGTATCACAACACACCTATTAGAGTGGCCTAACTCCAAAATGCTGAGGACACCGCATGCTGGCAGGACACGAGCGACAGGAGCCCTCAGCCACTGCTGGTGGGTGCAAAATGCACAGCCACTTAGGAAGACGGTGCAACAGGCTCCTACAGAAGTACAGGTATCCTTAGTTGTGCTCCTTGGTGTTTGCCCAAATGAGCTGAATACTTATGTCCACGTAAAACCTGAATGTAGGCTGTTTACAGCAGCTTTATTCATGCTTTCTAAAACATGGGAGCAAAAAGATGTCCTTCAGTGGGTGAGTGGGTAAATGAATGGTGGTAAGTTCAGAAAATGGAGTATTATTCAGTGCTGAAAAGAAATGAGTTTAGCAGCATTACTCACAATAGCTAAAATACAGAAGCAACTCAAGTGCTCATCAATGGGTGGATGAATAAGCAAAATGTGATATATATATA